>JASDQU011402273.1:50584-64416 GCA_032191745.1 Picea mariana
CAAAGAATATAACAACCCAACATATTTGTGCATTGCATTTTTAAATGGGTTGGTTCAACAACTATGCCAACATATACTATTTTACCATAGCATCCTATTGAAAAGGACAAAGGAAATTCAACCAAGGTGATGATGTCTTGTTTTATAGGACAATGGTAGGCCTAATGCAAGTCCCCTATTTAACAAATTTGTTTGAGTTAAGGTTTTTTCAGCAATATAGTCACATCAAAAAAACAAAACCATGATTTGAGATATCTATATGGATTTCATAGGCTGCATGTAAGCTTGCATGAGGTCATGCAAACACTTTGGCATGGATGAGGGTTCTCCATAAATGTATCAATATGAAGTATAGGAATGTTCCATAATTATTCCACAAGAAGAAGCGTTATATGATAAATGGCTACTTTTCTAACAATGACTATTTTGGAAGATATACAAGAATCTAGGGATAGTCTACTTAGAGATTCATTGCAAGAATAAAATATCATGTTTCTTGTACCCTAGTTTTAAGACAACACAATATCTTGAATCTTATAAAATCTAACACTACTACATATGGGGTCAAAATTTTACAAAAAGTCTCAACCATGAGGATAAATTCAATCATATTGTCACAAATTACAACACGATATTAATTTTTTCTTTTTTTTCTTTTTTGGGTTCTCCAATGACCATCAGAATTTTGATGCACATCTATATCCATAGATATTTCAAAAATATTTCATCAATATATTGAAAAACGCATAGGGTTCCAACTACCCATTTGAAAATGGTTTAATGGTCACTCACATCAGTCGCTTAGTCAACTTTGACATACTCAACTTTCGTCAGAAGATTGACAAAGGTTAGTGTTTTTGACTATTTTTTTGTAGGTTTGACGGTTATAAAATATTTTTATGCTCATTGTTCATTGCATGATTTATTATTCTTTTTGCTATGTGTTGCTTGTCTCAAATCCAATTCTTGATCTACATAGCTCAGATTTTGTACTTTGAAGGTTACAAATTTTAATATTACTTTGTCTTTTTTTAAAATTCACAAATTGGATCCCTAACCCTTATACCCTCTTTCATTTGGGGACACAATTTTTTCCCTAGGAAATAGGTATGAACATGTCTACTCAATTACATTTAATTACTATACAATTTGTCTTGATCTATTTTTCTTTTGTTGTTGGATTTTATTACTTGCTTATAATCAATATTTGGAACTTACGTGGTAAAAATGTATGGTTTTGATTTGTTGATTAATTGTTCATTATTGTTATAAACATTTAATAAATATATGAATAAAATGGATCAATTCTCTAGTAAATATTGGGTCAATATAATTTGATTACATTTGTATTGTAAGAATATATTCTTATATTAATGTACTTAAATCGTTTCAGTGGATTTTGTTGTAAATATAGGAAATCCTAGTGACAACACCTAAAGAGAGTGAAAGGATGATTTCTAGGTTAAGTTTTGCATTGGATACACAAGTCATTACTGATGCGAAATTTTATCACCCTTGCAATCAATGTAGGGGCATGAAAAGAAGAATACTTGTAAGGTAAATATTTGAAAGAAATTGTTTTACGCATGGGAATTGTGAAGGGGGACATACATTTCGTCCCATGGTAAGCTAGTCATTACATATGTCTTTGTATTAATTTTATTTATAAAATTTTCTTTCATTTTAATATTTTTTATATACACTAATGTTATCGATTGTTTGTAATTATAAAGATAAATCCTCCTAGTTGTCTGTCATTGGATAAATATCTTCCAAGTAGTAGTGGAAACACTATTGTACAAGATGTGGAATATGGTATGGATATTGAATATCAAGTCAATCCTATGGAAGAATATGACACCAATAATATTTTTGAGCCAAATGATAGGACAGATAGATTGATCTAGGACATCTTTATGTAGGACACATCGAACACACTAGGGGGGGTGAATCAATGTAGTGTTATTTTTACACTTCTTTCAAAACTTTATTTAGAAACCACTTCAAACATATTACTCATTTTTACTTAGCTACTTCCATCTATCAACAACATTCATGAATAATAAATAACATTAAACCATCACCATAATTAACACAAGGAACACTAGTTATATGTGTAAGATGTTTGTATTATGTATTATAGGAGACTAGAATCTCATGGTTTTATCAACATCAACTAAAAAGAGAAACAAATACAATAGAGTAACAACTCTATATACGAGACTCAACAAGCAAATATTAACACCAACCAAGATGTGAGGAATCCAACCCTCAAGTACAAGACCCATCTTGTAGATAGAAACCAATCTGGTAACATGTATGCGACCTGTTTATTCTTTAGCCCATGTGTGTATGTGACCTGTCTATACTGCAACACCCATATGTACAAGTCCTTCCCTTTTTCATCCTTTGTAAACCTTCAAAAAACTAGGGAATCCATTGTCCTGTACTTCTAAAAAAATTCTTCTTCTGTCACATCCACCAGTAACCTGTCACTACATCTAACCAATCATTGCAACCAGCCTATACCATACATACATCATCATACACATCCTCAACCAGGTACACATAGCTCAAGGGTGTGAGCTATAGGAACCATATCATAATTGTACCATACATGAGAGTGTTTCTCACTTAAACAACCAACCAACATATATCATAACCAAATCACACAACCACCATAACAAGAGTTGTATGCATGTCCCTCATACATGCATCATCATATAACATAGATATCCCTCAACCATATCAGATATATAAAAAACATGAGAATGTTTCTCACTCAATCAACCAGCCAAAAGCTACCATATCCAAATATCATAACAACCATACAAATAATGCTTCAAGCATTCACCATAGCATGAGAAAATATAAGTATCTAAACAATATATAACCATACCATAACTTTTGTAACAAATCTGAACCTGTAGAATGATATCCTGGGAACTGGCTTCAAACTTCAGAAAACTGACACTATCATCTACTCAATATTTTCTTAGCCTTTTCAAATATATGCACTCTGGACTTCTTCAACCCATGTATGTATGCACCCCGTTCCACTGTAGCCTGCATATAGCTTCAGAGAAATAGGGTTTTCTGAACCTCCAAAACTTTCACCATCAAACTTCCTTTCTATATCAAAATTGGAGAGCTTCTGATGCATCCATGAGTACCTACAATGAACCTTTCTCCAAAAATAGATCTTCAATATTCTCACAAGATTCATCATCACAAGAGACCCTTTCTCTCTTTTATATGCTTCTCCAAGTATCTTTCACACACCCAACCACTTAGGTATCCTTTTAAGGGATGCAGTATAAGTTGTTTTCTCTTTTTCTCAACCATCTCAAATCCTCTTCCTAATACCTCCATCATCTTCTGCTCATGAAGAGATTTCCAATGACTGTTAGTTTGTCCAGATTTGAGATCTAGACTGAAATTTATGGCCCTTTAAAGATATTTATGACTTTACCAACTAGGGCCTCTTGTCGTCATGTGGCTCCCTATCATCTGGCATTCCACCTCAACATAGCATACAAATAATTTCCCAGCTCGAGGTTGATGTTTTTCTATGTAACATAAATACATATATAATAATAATAATAATAAATAAAAAAAACAAATAAAAAATAATTAATAATTAATAATGAAGAGCTATGACATCCTAATGAAATCACATATCTCTTCATAAAAGGGAACCTCATGTGGGTATATAAGGTCCTTATTTCTCATTGTAATATCATCTCATATCATATTAAGTATTCATATTATTATTATCCTATATGGATTTATGTGTACTATCCCATTTATATTGGATATTATTTGTGTGAGCGAACTTTGTTTATATTAGTCTTGCTCTTATAGGCCTATTAATTTAATTAAACATTGCCAATTTATTCTTTCATTAATCATATTATAATATAATTCTATTGAATTCTATTCTAATATAAATAAATACTTCAGAGGAGTACTTAGGAGTATTAATTTCGATAAGAACCTAAGTCTCCCTACTTCGACAAAAGTTCCTCCTCATGCTCTTATAAATATACCCCAAAAATCCTGAATGTCAAAGCTACATAGAGGGTCCCAGTTAGTTAATTAATTATATTTAAATTATTCATATAGCTCGTAGGAGAGGGAAATTAAATCCAGGCCCTTGCCCCTTTCGAATTATCCAATACACCACTCTAAACCTTCATAGTTTTGAAACCCTGAACTCTTGAAGGGTCCACACTTACATGTGGTGGCACATTAAATGTGGAGGCAGGGACAAGTAGGTCTAAGCCTTCGGCTGATTAACTCTAGCATTCCAACATCCCAAGTTTCCTGAAGTCTTGAGTTGTCGGTGCCTAAGATATTTCACTAACTATTAGGCCAAGCGATCATGATCCAGGGGGTTGACACATGGGAAAGTATAGAGCTGACATGTTGCCCTATCAATGCGAGACACATGTCATGTTCCAATTAGCATATAAGGTCTGTAAAAATAATTAACTAAGGTGACATGTGGCATGTTGAACATGGGTCGACATCATCCTAGGTGACGTCAACATGCCACATCACTATAGACGGACATCCTCTAGGAGCCTCCAACATCTCCTACCTAAAAAATCATCTGGAGCTCTGAAGTCCAAACTCCCGCCAACAACCTCCCAATACACTTTTCTCCCACGGTCGAGATAGGTCCATGTAGATCCATAGATCTATGACCTTCGTTTCTTCGGGACTTTAACATTCATGTGTTTGGTTGTTTAGTTTCCTTTTTACTCCCAGACTGGTCAACACCAGTTTGAACATGGTCTAGATCCAATGGTTAAGAGAGATCTTGAAGCATCCTCAACTTGACGGTCCTTGTCGCTTCGCGACTTTAATGTTTATGGGTTTGGCTGTCTAGTTTCCTTTTTACTCCGGGAGTTGATCAATGTTGAATGGCCATGGCATGAATCCAATGGTCAAGGGAGATCATGAATATACTCAGCTATATGGTTCACGTTACCTTGTGACTGAGAAGTTTATCAAGGTTTAACTATGGGACAGATCCCACAGTCACAGTTAAGGAAACTGCCAGATTTCAGTCAACCTCTCTAGTAACCGTACCAATAGGTTCCCTTCAGTTGTTTCTTCATGTGGTAAAGTTATAACATCTGAGATATCCATATTCCTAGAGTCCCTAATACAATATAGCTTATCTCCTTTCGGACCTAGCGAAGGGTTCCAAGGTTTTGTTCATATGGATTCCCTGACAAGTTTTGGGGATACATGTTGAACTCTTAGCCTTGATTTTGTTAGGGTCATGGGAATGAGCCCTCAGTCACATAGATGAATGGTTTTAAGGAGGCTCCCTCCATCCAAAAAGATAGAATTTAGTAACATGCGAAGGTAAATTCGAGGGGTTGATGGGACTGAAGCATTCCAGCGAAGTCTTCCCCGACTCTTACATTACAAAATCAATCCTTAGGAAAATTGCCTTAAGGATTTTCCAACCAGCACATAAACCATAATCTTATTCCTAATTTCATTTTAAGACCTATGTGTAATAGTTATCTTGCTACTAAGTATAGGAAAACATAAACCATTCAAATGGAGGGGTTCACAGAAGAACAATAAGAATTACTAATATTAATCATGCAATGCAAATTTTAGTCATAGACACAGACATCCAACCACTCATTTCAATTCTAGTACATAGGGTATATGAAATATTTATCTATTACAGTCRATCACTGACCAACTAACTTTGGGTGTTCTCMTTTCCACCCAGTCGTAGGCTCAAAGRCATTCATTCTTAGTKCTCTGGACACCCTCGTACCAAGCCATGATATCACTAGGGAAATTTTTCAATTTCTCAGAGACCCTTTTTCTGTCACAACCTCTCCAAGGTTTATCAGATGCTCCCTTGGCATCAAGTTCATGACCTTATGCTCAGGTCATGTTTTCTGCAAACTCTCATAGATCCTTTCTCTTGTTCTCTCTTTTTAACAAGAAAAACTTAATCCTTCAGTTATTCTTGAGAACCCCATAGCGTCACACATTCTCCTCTTTTCTATCTGCATATCTAGGTTACACACCCCTGTGGGCATGGTCTCTTCTTGTCTACCTTCGTGTGTATTCTTGCACACCTTTTTCCTCCCCAGGAAGGATTATAGACATGTCCTCTTTCTTCTGTCAGAAGGAACTCGAGTCAATCTGGGACTATAGAAAATTGCACTCTATGGTACTTCGAGATGCATTTTTCTATATCCTCACCCAGACCCCCCATGCTTCCATTCATTGGGGTAGTTAATTGTTCAACCACAAGTCCTTTTCTCGTTCATTGATTTTTCCTTGGGATCAGGATGAGGCTTATTATTTCAACAAAGATAATTTGGTTCATTTTTACATAATGAACCCTCTCTATAATTTCCTCACCCTTTTCTCTAGTGATATCATGGCTAGTACGTCAAGGATTCAACCCCACAGTTATTTATTGGCAATCTAAACAATAATACATTTGCAATGTTCACATGCCATAGCATGGTAATCATAATTAATAATTAATTACAAGTTGGGGGAAACAGAGGTATTACAGTTTCTTCCTTCATGGGTTATCATATAACCAATGTCCTTATTTTAGGGCTAACCCACTTCTAACCACTTTGACCACTTACAACCACTTTTCCACAAATAGTAAACCCTCCACTTCTAGTTGCAATTAATTTATTTTAATTGTTTTTTTGTTGCAACCACTTAAAGCATGACTAACCACTTTGAATGATCAACTTCTTCTAGGAGATTCTATAATAATTTGAATTTTTTGACCTTCTAGGGGATTCTAGACAACATATTAGGATTCTCCAACTTCTCAAGGCCATATCTTCCTAATGGCAAGGAACTGTGTGGCATACCACATATCACCAGAAATGACACAACATGTAGTGTCCATCTAGAATAGTCTCACAGGAAAATTCACTGATCTTCATTACATTATTCTTCAAAAAAACTTGGGTTCCCTAACCACATTGCTATAAACTCTCAACCACCTAACCATTTGGACTTTTCAAAGCATCTTCCCATGAGGGATTTCACCATAATGGGACCATTTTGGAGTTCATCAATTTGGTACTTCCTATGAACCATGCCAAGACATCAATACATATATAACATCAACACATCAATCCATATATAACATCAACCCACCATACATCATACATCAATGAAAACACTATGGAACCATGTGACATCAACCCTTTGAGATCAATCTATTGACATCAATGAAAACATAGTCTGACAATATCCACCTTTGGAATTGATGGAAACACCAACATTGATGTCAATACTTAGACATGGAAGTGCTTATGCTCCCTCTATGATCATTGATCCTCATCAATGTTTCTATGTATCCCCATTTTACATCAAGGGAAAAGCGTGTATACCTTCTTGGGGATTCTCCCCCTGACTAAAGTCTCCTTGGGACTTCTCCTCCTATCTGTTGCTCCATTATCTTAAAAATCTCTCCCCCTTTGGACAAGGGATATCACTTTGATGCAATGTTTATAGCATGGATTCCAATCATCTCTCCTCCTGGAATCATTCTGCTACAACCAATCATGAGAAGAATAATAACTCCCCCTGTGGGTATGTATCCCCCTATCTTCTCTACAAGATGAAAAATATGTTACCATTGCAATATGCCTCTGCTGCAAATGCTACTTCTCAACTAGAACATAGATCAAATGCTCAAAAATGATCTTCTCTTCCTATGACGATCCTTGGATCTTTCCATGCATCAAACTTGTGCCATACCATACATCATGAAGAAAATAGAGAATCATGAACAAAACATCAACCATGTAAATAATGTGTCATACCATGTGAAAATCATGCACCTCAATCATGTACATCAACACCATACAATATACCATAATATCTCATCACTGAAGAGTATGTGCCAAAAGTGTACAAAGCATATATCAGGATCATCAACAAGTTCCTCTATCAATGTACCATTAACATCATCAACCATACAGCATGCCAACCATGTTCCTCAAACAAGTGTCATATTACACATGATATGCCTCTATCATAAACCAAGTGTCACAAGCCAAGAAAATGTATCTTAACCATCACGGATCAATCCTGTACCATATACCATCAATAAGTGCATCAACCATGCACCAAACATATATCACCATTGGTACTAATAAAGTGCACTGACCATGCACCAAACCTCAACAAGATGTACAAAAATAAAAATATCCATACGCATATGTCACATCATCCATAAACCATGTTCCATTGATACTATGAGTAAGTGCCTCTAATAAACAACCAAGTCTGTACCAATCATGCAACAACTGAAGAACAAGTTATGACTCATCAATGATGTGCAACATCAACGCCTCATCAACTTATCAACTACATGTCCCAATATGTAGCTCAACCATATGCCAAATTCATAAACCAAGACATCCAACAAATATTCATCTAACAATGCATCACAATATGTATCAATGGAGCTCACTTATGTACTAGTTATGTACTACACATACCTACCTAAAAAACTATTCACTACAACAAGTACTAAGCATCCAATAAGACCTCTAAGCATGTACCCAAATTTTGCGTCAATAGATCATTGATATACCTCTAGMTATCATCACATCAACACGATATGTCCCATAAACAACATTCCATAACTTCACTGAGAAAATACATAACATAACCATCAATGTTTGTTCTAGAAAATACCTCAATCCACACGCTAGGGTTAGTACCATGAATCCAAGATATGCATCAATCATATGCTCCAACATTTAGCCGCATACATTCATCAAACAAGCATATAATCATGAAATCCTAAACCAAACCATCTTAGAGCCTGCATAAACAAGGTTAGACAATCAAAACATGTTGCAATTCATATGTAAACCCCTCTTCTTGAGGATTTTCCCACATGTACATGCCATGTTTCTTAGTCAGATCATGTATGTATGGGATCCCGCATATGCATCAAAGAAAGTAAATATTTCATGAATATTGACATCATCCTTCATGTTTGGCTATTCAATCCACTTCATTCACATCTGACAGTGTCCTAGCTTCTTAGAACTTGTACTGTGAGATTCCATATTTTCAACATTGTTTTCCTTCCAAGTTCCATGTGTTCTTCTTTCCCTATTGCATGAAGCACTCCTCATGGATTTTCTCCTTGTGTTTGAACAATCCTAGGATTTGTGGCCAAACCCACTGCAATTGTAACATCTCATGGAGTGACAATGTGCAACAATGTGTCCCACTTGATTACATCTCCAACATCTTATAATTTTATGGAATCTTCCAACATATCTCTATGCATAATGTCTACAATCGAAATATTTGTAACCATATTCATTACATGAGAAGTAGTTACCATTGAAAAAAATTTCATACCTTTGATTTTGTGTCCATATTGAAGGTATCTCTCTTCTGAAATTGCTTTGAGGTGCAATACCTACTTCTTGATATCTTCCTTGCTCTAATATTCTGAAGATTTTATTTTTTTTTTCTAGTGCTTGACATGCATCTTTACTTTCACCCTTTGACAATGAGGGACCTGCATCATGCTTCTTAGAAGTACTAGCTTCAGAGTCTGTTTCTTCCTTGTTGTATCCAAGACAAAATTTGTCATTTGGTGATCTTTGACTATCTAGGATTTCATCCAATATTGTTGAGATGTTCATGAACTTGATGTGAGTGTTTGAATTCTCTACTTTCCTTCTGAGATCAACAACTTCTTCTTCCATCTTGTGACATGATTCTGCCTTTTCATTTACTTGACTCTTCAATAGTTCCTCTATCCTTTTGGATTCTTCAATTTGGGGCTTTAGATTGACATTAACTTCAAGTCTTTTGCTAATATCATCATCAACCTTCTCCTTTTATTATTCTTAACTAATTATTTCATTCTTTATTTTCTTGATTTCTTCTTCTTTTTATTCTAATTGAATCTTTTTAGTTTCTTCTTGTTATTTGAGCATTTTCTTTAGTGACATGGTATTCCTTGGGTAATTTTCTATGATTCCTTAGTCTATTTTTCAAGATACTCAAAAGCAATTGACCCATACCCTATTTCCACTCTAACTTCTTCTAAATCATTCATAATTTTATCTTTTAGATTCAAGAAATCTTCCTCTTCATGTATAAGATAAGTGTTAGTTGATTCTACACAAAATAATTCTAGATATTCTTATTCATTTGTAGGAGAAAATTCAACTTCATTGCATTTAGGAGTATTGTAATCATAAGATTTTGGAGAGTCTTCACCTTCCTTRTCCTTGATGAAATTGTATTCTTTGTCTTGATATACCTTCTCTAGCTTCATCCATAGGTCCTTGRCGAAGGTACACTTTCCTATGATTTCTTTGACAAAACCTGAGATTCCATTCAAGATGGCATTGAATGCTACTATATTATTCTTCTTTGCTGCRAATTTTGATTGATTCTTTGAGGGAACYGGTCCAACAACAATTGTATTCCAAACACGTGCTCTCTTTTCCTTCAAGTACCATTTAATTTTTATTCTCCATGTTGAGTAATTTGTCTCATCAAAGAGGGTAAATTCATATACATGTTCATCCATTTGTGTGTCCATGGATATCCTTCAAGATTGCAAGGATTATGATGAAGGTCTGCTCTGATACCAATTGTTGGACACACCGACCAAACTGAGAGGGGGAGGGTGAATCAGTGTAGTGCGATTTTTACACTTCTTTCAAAACTTTAGTTAGAAACCACTTAAAAAATATTATTCATTTATACTTAGCTACTTCAATGCAACAACATTCATTAATAATAAATAAAAATAAACCATCACCATAATAAACACAAGGAACACAAGATATATGTGTAATATTTTTGTATTATGTGTCACAGGAGACTACAATATCATGGTTTTATCAGCATCAACTGAAAAGGGAAAAAACTCCAATAAAGTACCAACTCTAAATACAAGACTCAACTTGCATATCTCAACAGAAATTGAGCTTTGAGGAATCCAACCCTCAAGTACAAGACCAAACTTGTAGAAAGAAACCAATCTTCCAACATGTATGTGACCTATTTATTCTTCAACCTGTGTATTTACATGACCTTCCTATACTGCAACACGTGTATGTACTCATCCTTCCCTCTATCAACTTGTGTACACCTTCATAAAACTAGGGAATCCATTCTTTTTCACTTATGAAACTTTCCTGCCTCTATCACATCCACCAGTAACATGTCACTACATCCAATTAGTCATTTCAACCAATTTTTTCCATACATACATCATCATATATATTTGAAATCAAGTACAATTAGCTAAAGGGTGTGATTTATAGGAACCATATCATAAATGTACCATACATGAGAGTGTTTCTCACTCAAACAACCAACCAACATATACCATAACCAAATCACACAACAACCATACCAAGAGTCCTATACATGTCCCTCATGCATGCATCATCATCATAAAAACTATTCCTGATTATGGACCACATTTGCTTGGTCCGAAACATCGAATAAAAAATTGATGCGATGATTTTGAAAGAGACACCTTAACAGAGATATCCCTCAACCATATTAGAGCTATACCAAACATGAGAGTGTTTCTCACTCAATCAACCAACCAACATATACCATATCTAAACATCATGATAGATATACAAAGAATGATTCAAGCATTCACCATACCATGAGAAAATCGAAGTATCTAAACAACATATAACCATACCAGAATTTTTGTATCAGATATGAACCTATAGAATGATATCTTGGGAACTTGCTTTAGACTTCAGGAACCCGTAACTGGCATCTATTCAATATTTTCTTATCCTTTTCAAATATATGCACCCTGGCCTTCTTAAAACTGCGTATGTACACACCCTGACCCACTGCATCTCACGTACAGCTTCATAAAACTAGGGTTTTATGAACCTCCAAAACTTTCACCTTCAAAATTTCTTTCTATCTCAGACTTGCGAAACTTTTGATGCAACCATGAGTACCTGAAATGAACCTTTCACCAAAAATAGATATTCAAAATTCTCACAATATTAATCATCATACGATACCCTTTATCTCTTATTTATGATCCTCCAAGTAGCTTCCTCTAGGGGTTATCATCTAACCAACTTCCTTTTTTTGGTGATAACCCACTTCTAACCACTTTATCCACTTACAATCACTTTTCCTTAAATAGTAAACTCTCCACTTCTAAATGCAACTAATTTATTTTTAATTGTTTTCTTCCTGAAACCACTTAACCCATGACTAACCACTTTGACTCGTCAACGTATTCTAGTAGCTTCTAGAATAATTTGACTTATTTGACATTCTAGGGGCTTCTAGAAAACATATGAGGGTTCTCCAACTTCTCAAGGCCATATCTCCCTAACGGTGAGGAATTGTGTGAGATACCAAATATCACCAGAAATAGCTCGAGATGTAATATCCATATAGAATAGTCGCAATGGAAAATTCGTTGATGTTCATTACATTATTATTCAAACAAACTTGGGTTCCCTAACCACATTACTAGAACTTGTCAGCCACCTAACCATTTGGACTTCACAAAGCATCTTCCCATAAGGGATTTCACCATAAGGGGTCCACTTTGGAGTTCATCCATTTGGTACTTCCTATAAACCATGACAAGACAACAATCCATCTATAACATCAACACATCAATCCATCTATAACATCAACACATCAATCCATCTTTAACATCAACCCATCATACATCAATGACAACACTATGACACGATGTGACATCAACCCTTTGACATCAATCTATTGCCATCAATGACAACATAGTATTACACTTTGCTCCTATCGATGAGGAAAAAGATGATAATATTTACAATGTAACTATATTTGAAAAGGAAGAAGAACCCCTTTATGAAGGCTCAAGAAAAAATAATCTCTATAGTATAATTTTGTTGGTGAACTTGAAGGTATTGAGTAGTTGGTCAAATACTTTTCTCACACAAATCCTAAGGTACGTAATATGATTCCTCACATGTTATATGTGAAGGTTGACTTTATTTTCCTCTATATTTAGTGTCAATCAATGTATAAATTAAGGATGCAATATTTTTTATTACTATTATTTACATTAACTAGTTATTTTTTATGTTGTAGATTGTTAGGGGATTTTTTCTCACCACCATCAAATAATTTACCTCACACATACTGAGAAATGTTTCCATTATGAAATATATTTGAATAGAGTATTAGGCTATTCATGAATGTGCAAATGATCATATTATATATTATGGACAGTATGCATCAAAAACAAAATTCCCACAGTGTCAAACCAATAGATATTGAACCAATCAAGTTACAAAAAAGGTTCCTCACAAGGTTCTTCTTCATATTCCAATAATTCCACATTTGCAGTGATTGTTTAGGTTCCAAAGCATTGCACAGTTTAAGGATTACCATACATGAAATATAATTTAATATGTTGTTATTCAAATTCTTGTATGTGGTTCCGCATTTAGGAACATCGAAGAAATATGGCCAATTTCTTAAAGAAGAACCTTGTAATGTTAGGCTTTCATTGGCATTTGATCGTGTCAATCCATTTGGTGAGCTCGGGTCTATTTACTCAATGTGACCTGTTTTTGTTACAAAAATAACCTTCCTCCTTGGATGGAAATAAAGAGGGAGAAAATATTGTTGGCAATGATTGTTCCAGGTATTTGTTTACAAAATTGGTTTGAATGTTGTATTTTATTTTTCTTATTTGTTACATAATTACTGTAACATAGTGTTCTATTGATCATACTTTTATTGACTTATTCTTTTAGTACACTTGCGTGCAAGTG
>JASDQU011402274.1:37275-49012 GCA_032191745.1 Picea mariana
CTATCATACCTAAGTATATAGAAGTTAGCACAACAAACAAGTTTAGAACTATCTCATTATGTAATGTTGTATATATAAGATTATCTCCAAGATCATAACCAATAATTTAACACAAACAACTCCAAGGATTACTTCATAGAAGAAAGGGGAATACATAGAAGGAAGACAAATTCTTGATGGTATTATCTTGTTGCATGAGGAAATTCACTCTCTCAAAACTAGTAAGTTCCTTGGGATGCCATCAAAATTGGACATGTCCAATGCCTACGATCGTTTTAGCTAATATTTCCTAGCAAAAATGATCCTAGCCTTAGGTTTTAGTCCTCACTGGATAAATTGGATCACTAACCTTGTTTACTAAGATTTTTTTTGTAATATAACTTACATATATTATAATGTTCCTTAATTACTAATTAAATCATTAATGTAATAGATATACTTTTAATGTAAAGTCGCGTCTTTTTAGACAAAAAAGACATTACTCTACTCATTTACGTGTATTTATACATGTTTTTGTACATTGAATAAGACAACTAATAATGAATTTATAAAACATTAAATATATATTTCATATATATCTAGTTTCAAGCTTCCATTTCGTATGAGAGAGAAATCTTGGTGAAAGCCAAAATGACATGCATTCAAGATGGAAAATATTATTCTTAAAAACATGAAAATTAAAACCATTATAGAAAATATGAGCCTCCACTCTCTTAAAAATTGTAATAAAACTTGGAATCACAAACAAGTAACTATTTGGGGACACAACCATGAAGAACACAAGGGCCACCGACACCACCAACATTATCATATGAAATAGTAGCAAAAGACATCTCGTAAATGGAAACCTTTGCATCAAAATTAGGAACAAACTTGGAGTTCATGACTCCACTACTCCCAACTCCGATTGTGAACTGTTGCTCATCGTTGTCATCATCATCATCATCATCATCATAATTTTCATCGTCATCATCATCGATCATCATCATCATCGACATTGTCATCATCATCGACATTGTCATCATCATCATCATCATCATCATCATCGATATCGTCACCAGTGAAGTTCTTGATGATAGAGCATGTTTCCCACTTCCAATTTGTATCATAGAAAAATCTTGGTGAAATAAAAAATCACATGTGTTCAAGATGGAAAATATCATTCTTAAAGATATGAAAATATGAGAAACACTCTCTAAGAAATGAACAATTATGTGAATGAAATAATATAACAACAAATAGATAAGGCAGTCTTGGTGTATTTGAAGGAGAGGGGTTTCCACCAAAACCAAATCTCTCTTCAAGAAAGACATCAGAAGAATCCCTCTATCATTGGGATGGACCCCGAAGACAAGGACCAATCCACACTAGCATTTGAACAATCAGCTCCATCTTTTGGGAAGAGTTCCTTTGGTAAACCCACTCAACGAAAATAATGATTACTACATCGAAACCTGTAATACCCCAAAGACGAACACCAGTTGAAATTTAATTACAAGTATGTGTATAATCTGGTGAGCGAGGAACCTATTTTGGCCAAAGAGCATGTTTTGTATTGTGTATTTTCACTTGGAAATTAATAAATAAAAACATGACTGCATCGAGACCATCATGACAAGAAGATTAAGGGGGATAAACTCTACTAGAATGGGAAAGGGGGACTAAGAGTATAGAAAAGGGGCTAAGATAAAGGGGCTTAAGCCTAAAAGAAATATTTGATCAATATTACTAAAGTTAAAGTATAAAGTATGGGATAATGCATTTTATCCTAAGTCCCTATGAGGAAACATATCATCATGTGAGGGAACCATGTGAGGCCCATGTAGTGTCCAATATGAAAATTATAAATTTGGGAACATGAACATAAGTTTTTGGGACTTTAGCTTATTCATGCACCTTTGGATCATGATTCAATCTCCTCACCACGTGGCTGTCATTGAGACTTTCATGTTTCCATTACCGTACATGTACTTGTACCCAGGAGAGCATAAGATTATGTTGAAGAGCACTGAAAGATAATTGTTAAGTTAAAGAGGTGGGTTTTTAGGCTCGTTTTCATTCTATCGAGGTGAGATAATTGGGAATTCGATTCCGAGAGATTCCAAGTGGTCATCAAAAAACTCTAATTATTCTTGTCTGGCTTGTTGGTGAAGCGTGGAGGAAGTGTGAATCCATAGGGGGGACACTTCTTGGGTGGGACAAGCATGTGGGGAAAGTAGAGTCTATGGAACTTGGGACCTTTATTATTATTTTCCGACTTATTGTTGAATCCTATAGAGAAGTGGGCAACCATAGGGGGCACACTTCTTGGGTGTGTGAAGCATGTGGGGAAAGTAGAGTTTGTAAGATTGTTGTTGAACTTGGCACCTGTATTGATATATTGTTTTTGTTGAGGGACCTCGAGGGATATATTTTCCTTTACCTAGTGGATTTCAAGCCCAGCTCGGGGGTGATATTTTATCAGTTTGTGGGGGAACAATGTCTAAGGTTGGGAGTAAATTCAGAGGTCTGCATGCAGTTGGTGTTTATTTCAAGAAATAAGTGACTATCATGTGCTTATTTAAATTATTGTGTGTGTAATTATGAGTTTTCTATTATGGAATATCTGTTATTAATTATATGTATTACTTGTTGTTTTTGTGTGTTGTTCTTATTTCGCATAATTCTGTAGAAATCATGTGTTGAGTATTAGTGTGCTAAGTACTATGAACTTTGGTCATAATTGATTGTTATTCATAATATCCTTTAAGTAATATCCACTATAAAAATTGTACAATTTTTTTATAGATTATGTAAATTGGCAATTTTGTCATGGGTCCCATACTTATCATTACCATGAGCGTATTGGCGATGAGACTAGTTCAATAATGGAGTTTGTAGTTGTAATACCTTGAAAATGTTTATCAATGAATATGTTTATATCTTCGAATGTCTATGTAGAATTAATAACTATACATATGATAAGTGGGGTAATTACCCATCTTGTTACAAAAAAAGTTTAGTGAGTAAAAAAAGGTATTTTGGGCTGGAAACGCCTTGAAAAAATACAAATAGTGTGTTGGGCACAATTTCTCATCCTTACATTGTGTTGAAAAAATATTAACAGTTTGAGGAGGATTTTACAACCTCTGAGGGGTTCTGAGAGTCTTAGGAAAGCCTTAGATAAAAACACATAGCATTAAAGACTACAAGAAACCTTTTCCCCTGTAGAATATATCAGTATTGACGTGTACTTCATGTCAGTCCACGTGGAGGGTCCATGAGGAGACTGACCCATGGTTCCATGTGGAATGGTGTTAAGGTATTTGGGGAAATGAAGGGTGATGTGGTCTAAGTGCCACATGTCAAGCAAAGAGACAGTGTTGGTAGGTCCACTTGTGTAATGTACAGGTAGTAGAATTACGAGCATGGTGGGTTCACTAAGATGGGAAGGTGAGATGAATGATTTTGCGAGTTCGTGAGTCTGCCAACCCGGGAACCCAAAAGGATCAAAAAATAATCTAAGTTTTTAGACATTTGGATGGAATTATGAAGAGGAGGTACATAATGGTATGTTTGTGAGTTCACGTAGATGGAAAATTTGCTAAGTGTTGATACTTTTTAGATGGACTTATGAAGGGAAGAATTATGCATTTGTGATTCTGCGAGTTCATGAGGCCACACATGAAAAAGAAGTGAAGTGTTGGTGGCGGGTTCATGAAAGCTATGAAGTTAGACCATGAGTCTGGAAGACCGCTACTCGCGAATTTGTGAATAAAATAAGGTGGTTAGAAGAAGAAAATATTTTGATACCTCATCTCTTAGAAGGTACTTAGGTGGTTAGGTATGTTACAAAGTGGTATTCGAGCAGGATACAACACTAGACCTGGCTGGGCCTGAAATTATTCCTGAGACTGGTATATCAAGATCTAGATGAGCCTCTTGAAAGGTGTTTCTACCTTTAAAGGATTGTTTATTATCTGCATTGACTTCCTGAAGAGAAGAACTATATATTGAATTTATACCTTGGAAACAATTGCTAAATTAAGACAAGGAGCAATTATAATGTCCCTCTGTCAAATTGATGACTACTCCTATGGGAGTAGTAATATGATGATAGGATTATTATTGGTAAAACTTGAATGTACATGGCAGTGGTGGAAGAAATTTTGTTATCAAACCGCCCGAGTTCAGACAAGGGACATGAGATGGGTTGTTTTGTTAAGTAAAATAATGTCTATATGCGAGGGCATGTATAGTATATTGTAATTAATATGGTTGATTATATAAGGGTTAAGACCCTTATGGAAAATTCCTTGTGCTTAAAGGAAATCGGTATGGATTGATAGAATTCATAGCAATAACATTTATTGTTTTAATAAAAGATCAAACCATGTATATATGTATGATTCCTCATTATCAGAGAACGGATGGAAAATTTTAAGGTCAATTTATTTGACTAATAGTGAATGAAAATGGTTGTTGGAGAATAACCTTGGTGAGGAATTAAAAATGAGTCCTTTGGACTGTTGGTAGACCTCCTGGAAGAGGTAAAGAGGTATGAAAACATGAGCAAGTTTATCATTCTCATGAATGTTATAAGAGAAAGTATGCACCTATTAATCTAGGGACATGTATGTTCATGTGAATACAAATGGCATAAATCTAGAATACATTTGCATTGTAAGCATGGGTAAAATGATTGGGACATGAGGATATGTCATAATGCATATGGAAAAGATTGAGCATGCATATAACATGAATATAGGGTTATTATAGTATGTTATTGGATGCAAAGTATGGTTATGTCCTGAATCATATGGTTAATGGTGATCTGAGTATTTCATTAAAATGATAACTTGGGGAAGTAGGAAATTCCTCAGAAAGAGCTAAGATCAAATGCTAAGAGAGAAAAGATGAAAAAGTGACCCTTTTGTTGGATGTTATCTTGTAATGCAGACAATATAATTATGATTCTATGGATGAGATTAGTTGTGTAAGTGACTGTAAAGTCTCATCAAAACTAGATAACATTAAATCAATATGAAGGAATGAGGTAAAAAGGTGCAAGTATGCACCTGCATATATGTAAATATACATATACATGCTTATGAATGTCTGAATAAGTGAAATGTGAGGCAAGATTTGTACTTTCCATATTTAAATAATGCCATGTATGCATGGTTGACCCTATGTTGGAAGGGTTTGATTTCTATTGATCAAATAATATCTTGAGGGGGATGTGTTCTTTTCCTCAAGAAGTTTTTGTATAAATTGGTGAGCGAGAAAAGGAGCAAGGAGGCTCTGTTGTCATGATAAAAGGAAACATGGTTATGCCTTTGAGGATTGTATGAGAACAACTATGAATAATCATGAGTTAAAATAATTGGTAAAGAAAATATGCCAGTGTGCCTAAGGTAGACACACAAAACGCTACTACATGTGGTTAAATGTATGAAAGAACATATTAAAAACAAGTCGATAAGCTAAAGATACATGTTTGAACATGTGAATATGAAATTCATAATGAAGTGCAAGTTTATATTCCTTGTGGAATATTGGATAGAACTCAAAAATAATGAAGTTGAGGCTAACTCAAGTATTGAGGTCATGTCGGACCATTTGGATATGCAACAAGAGAGTTGAATGTTGAAGGGGTCCCTAGGGAGGAACTTTGTAAAGAACTCTACCAGGAGAACATAGCTATAACCTTTATAACTACTGATAATTGAACAACGGGTTGCAAAACCTATTTATATAAGAATCTTGGATTCCATTTTAAAATATCATGCATGAGTACCAAGACCCGCAAATGAATGAGGAACAATATGATCTCTGGTTGGAAAATGAGTGGAATGCACAAGTTCATGATTGATTATGAAAATGAAACTTGTTGATGTAGCATGTTGAATTATCCAAGAAGGTCAAGGTCACCCATGTAGCATGTTGAATTATCCTAGGAGGGATAAATTGTAAAAACAAAGAAGGAGAAAGTGATTAATACTTCTCTCACTATGAAACTCTAAATGATAAGACATGTTTGTATGCTTAAAAAGGAAAAATATGAAGATAAGTACAATTATGAACTGAAAGATACAATATTGAATGTGTTTAAATGAATGAGCTTGGTCAAGATATAGTGTGTGAAGGAAATGAGGCCTTGAAATTAATTCATCTATGTTGAAAGTTCCCTGAGGGGAGAATCCTTTAACTTTTTTCTTGTTGTGTATTATGTTTCTTTGGAATTATAAATGGATATGCTAATGAATGTAGATATTTTTTCATGAGAATGTTGAGAGTTGCAACTAAAATTTGATGGTTGTTGCATGTGATGGAGTTCCTATAGACATTATAAGTAATATATGAAAATATTTTACTAAAATAAATGCTATGGTACATGCATTTGATTTTACATGACAACGAAGGTAAAATGTGAATGTGGTGATGTATGTCACGTATAGATAAGATTAGAATTGTTAGGGAAGGAAAACTGCCAATAGTGAATAACCTCAGACATAAGTGAATGAAAGAAGGTTATTGATAAAAGAAAAAACTGTGAAATGGATTTTAGAAGTCTCCAATAAGCACCACTAAAGAGGTAATATCATACAAGGTGCTGGAATCCATAACAAGTATAAAGATTCCATGCCCATGCGACATGAGAGGTAAACGAGAATTGAGTAATAATCCCTTCTAAAATAGTCTATGCTTGATGTATGCATGTGATTTGAATGACTGTTGTATGCCATTCATACCCAAGTAGGGTATGATTCAAGAAGAAAAACCTACATGATGGAGGTGTAATGCCCCCGACCATCAACCCCCTTGCCGGGCAATGCTACTACATGGAAAAATTGTCATACTTATATATTATCAATTTAAATGAAATTAAATGGCTTAACAGAGTAAACATACAGTTACTGCTAACATAAAGAAATAATTCAATCAACAATAAACATCATTGCAACAGAATACATGATAATATTGCGAGCATCACAGACATACATTTAAAAATTGAATTTAAACACATGCATATACTTATCTTTGAAACTGTAGTAACTCTACCAACCACATGCAAACCTTCCATGAACCTCCCAGCCTTAGACCTCACTTCTGATCACGCTCAATAGTGGATCACCCCCAAGCTAGGACTAAGCTCCACCCAAGGCAAGGGAATCCTAGGCTAGGTTGAGGTTACAGGAAAAATGCATAGAGCAACAAGAAGGATTCTCCACAGGAGCCTTCTTACGCCCACTACTAACAAACTCTCATTCCCCACATGCATGTTCCACCTGGGAGTATACACCTTCACAAGCCCAGTCCATTAGTGCTTCACCTCCCTCTATAGGCCTCGACAACAGGTTAGATCAGGAATTATTGGAGCTTCGTAGCTGGTGCTGGACTCACTTTGGGAGAAAAACACTTCCCAGCAAGCTCTATCACCTGGAGAGAGATACTCACAAGCCTGACAATGTGCCTCTTCTACCACGGGCCTGACAACCTGGTTATTCAACTAGTCTTCAACTCAATTCCCTCAAGTTTGGGATGACAGTAGAAACAACAACATTTAGCTAACTCACGAGTGAAAGCAACAACAAGAAAATGGGGTGTGGAAAACAGGAAATGGCCATAGCCACGGTTCAACACTCATTCACACAAGGATGACAGTCACAACATTGGATGGGCATAGGTTCAAAAATGGAAATGGCTAGACGCTAGACATAGCACACTCAGGCGATTTCCCCAGTGTTGGGTTCCACAGAAGACACAAAATAGTTCACCGGTTTTGGTTCTCAGAATTGCGTGAGGGTAAAAAAAGTAGAGCTTCCAAAGCATAGGAAAATGGTTTTCAAATAGAGGATATGGAAACTAACAGCACGGATGCAACAATGGAGGACCTCCCAGACTCTCATGGTTCAGACAGATCACAGTAGAATGGAGGACAAACCCCCTCCACGACTCAATATTTGGGTTAAATTGCATGTTCCAGGGCCAACACATGTCACCCATGAGGCTGCATGCGCTCCATCAACCTGTGTTCCCTTTTGCGCAGGTTTCCCCTTCCAGGAACTTAGGATAAAACATGCATTTCACAAATCTTTTGGAATAATAATAAATTATTATTCCCAAGGACTTAAGCCCCTAATCTTATCCCCTAGGTTCAACACTTATCCTCTCTTTCCAACCTTTCAACCCCTTTTCCCTTACCCACTCTGTGGAAGCTTAGTCCCCCATCACTCTTTCTTTGTGGTCGGTCTGCACGTAATGATGTTTATATTTTTTATTAATGTTCTGCATAATAAATATACAAAAACATGTTTCTGGCCTTAATACTTAGGCTCTCTGGCCTAATAAACACATAAGCCTACCTTCTTATCAATACTTGGCTCACCAGCCTACAAAACATGATTTACAATTCATAAACATGATTACAACGGGGCTCATCCTTAGGGATATTACAATCCCCTCCCCTTATTTTTTCACTGTCCTCAATGAAACTTTCACACTGCATCAACAAGATTTTTCAAAATCTTCAAAAAGATGCGGATATTCTGCCTGCATAGCATCCTCATGCATGTCGCGTCATCAGGACCATACCAGGTTCACTGGACCTTTACAAGCCCTATGTCACGATTTCGGAGCTATTTTCTTTTCTAGTCCAATATGCGCACAGGATGCACTTGCACGACACCTTCTTGCTCCACCTAAATCACATTCCAATCAATTACATGATTAACATCAGGTATATATTTCTTAAGAAATGAAACATGAAACACATTATGTATACTCATGGATGCAGGTAATGCAAACATATATGCAACTGGCCCAATCCTTTCTAGGATTTCAAATGGCCCACAAAATATGGTTGCCAACTTGGCACAGTTTCTTAGCTTCAGGGAACTTCTATTGGATTTTACTTTTAGGAAAATATGGTCACCCACTTTGAACTCTCTGTGAGTTTTGTTCCTATCAGCATAACTTTTCTTCCTGTCTTGGGCAACCTTTAAATTCTTCTTAATTTTTAGCATCTGTTCTTCCATTTCCTTGAGCAACTCTGGCCCAACCACTTCCCTATCAACTGGATTATCCCAACTTACTTGAGTATTGCACTTTCTTCCTTAAAGTGCTTCAAATGGGCTCATCTTCAATGATGCTTGATACCCATTATTGTAGGTGAATTCTACCAAGTGCAGGTAGTCTTCCCATTTCGATGGTTTGTCCATCACATACATCCTTAGTGTGTCTTCTATTACTCTATTCACCCTCTCTATTTGTCCATCAAACTCAAGATGGTAAGCTGTGCTAAAATTCAGATTCCGTCTGAATCCTTTGAACAACCCCTTCCAGAAATTTTAAGTAAAATTTGGGTCTCTATCAAACACAATTGTCTTGGGAATTCCATGCAATCATGCCACTTCCTTCATAAAGATGTCGGCAAGATCCACTGCCTTGTGAGTAGTCTTTAACAAAATTAAATGGGCAACTTTCGTAAGCTTATCCATCACCACCAAGATTGAATCGTGCTGCTTGTCGGTTCTGGGAAATTCGGTGATGAAATCCATTGTCACCACTTCCCACTTCAACTTAGGAATGGTTAAAGGTTGGAACAACCCTATTGGGTGCCTGTGCTCAGCTTTAGCCTTTTGGAACTCCATACATATGACGATGTATTCAAAAATCTCTTTCTTCATACTAGGCCAAAAGTAATGGCTCTTGACTGTTGCTATAGTTTTTTGATATCGAGGGTTCCCTGCATAAGGGACATTATGCATTTCATGCAAAATCATAAGTTTTATGTCTTGGACATTAGGTACATAAATTTTGTTCTTGTACAAAAGTGTTCCATTGGTTTCCAATTTATAATTCTCCACTTTCTATGGCATATTACCTTGTTGTAGATTTGCTACCAATTCCTTGCACTGCAAATCTATATTTGCAGCCTAAAAAATTCTTCGCTTTATATCAGTTCGGCACATGCTAATGGTTGTAGCATGTAATTCGTGTACTCTCTTGCTGAGTGCATCAACCACTTTATTCTCCTTCCCTTTGATATGCTTGATATAAAAATCGTATTCACAGAGAAACTACAACCATCTACTGTACTTAGTGTTCAAGGTTGTCTGGTCAAACAAATACTTCAGACCATTATGGTCTGTTCTCAGTTTGAACCTCCTTCCCATGAGGTAATGCCTCCATTTCTTTAAAGCATGAACTATGGCTGCCAACTCCAAATCATGAGTTGCATATTTTCTTTCATGCTCTTTCAACTTTATGGATTCATAACATATTAGGAATCCATTCTGAGTGAGGAATCCTCCCAGTCCTTCTTTGCATGCATCAGTGCACACCACAAAATCTTCATTTGGATTTGCAATCCTTAAGATTGGAGCACTGGTTAACAGTTGCTTCAATTGCTAAAAGCTTTTCTCACAACCATCTGTCCACTGAAACATTTTCTCCTTCATTTGTAAGGAAGTGATAGGGTGAGCTATCCTAGAGAACATTGCGATAAACATTCTATAATATCCAGCTAGACCCATGAAGGATTTGAATTTTGTCACATTCTTTTTCACTGACCATTCTCTAATCACCTCAATCTTCTCAGGATCTACCGCTATCCCTTCCTTTGAAATAATATGCCCCAAGTAATGGATCTACTCCTGATAAAATGAGCATTTTCTCAGCTTGGCATACAACTGGTGCTCTCTTAACACTTGCAACACCATCCTAAGATGTTTTTCATGCTCTTCCTCCGACTTGGAATATACTAGAATTTCATCCAGGAAGACTATGATAAACTTGTCTAGATAGTCCCTGAATACACCATTCATCAAACACATAAAAACAATGGGTGCATTCGACAACCCAAACGAAACCACTGTGAAGTTGTAATGACCATACCTTATTCTAAAGGCGGTCTTGTTGATGTCTTCATATTTTATGCTTACTTGGTGATATCTCGACCTGAAGTCTATATTTGAAAATATATTCACATCCTTCAACTGATCGAAGAGGTCATCAATATTCGACATAGGGTATTTGTTCTTTACAGTTACTTTGTTCAATTGTCTGAAATCAATACACAATCTCAACATCCCATCCTTATTCTTCACGAATAGGACCGGGGAACCCCAAGGTGACACACTTGGGCATATGTACCCCTTCTTCAGAATCTCTTCAAGCTGTAATTGCAACTCTTTCAGCTCTGGCGTACTCATTTTGTAGGGATCTTTTGACACTGGAGCTGCTCCAGGCATCAAATTTACTGAGAAGTCTATATCTATTTTCGAAGGTAGTCTGGGTATCTCCTTAAATATATCCTCAAACTCCTTTAGTACTGCATGGTATTCGATCTTTGACACCTTATCCTTAGGTGTTTCCTCAACCTGGGCTGCAAATAATTGACAACCTTTTCTGTAGCACTTCTTCAGCTGCATTGCTGAGATTTCTCTAATAGAAACGACTCTGGGAATTCCTTGAACTGTTTTTCGATTCACTTTCTCATCCAGGAAAATGAATGCCTTGTTATGATAGTCCAATATGGCATGGTGTTGGTCCAACCAATCCATCCCAATTAGACATTCATAAGAACCTAAAGGCAGAACATTCAATTCAACATTTGTGCTCAGTCCATTCATGTCCACAAGACAAGACTTAACCAACTCAATGACTTTCCTCTTGGTTCCTATAGCCAGCTGCACTAACCAAGAATTTTTATGTTTGCTTCTCGACAAACGCAAACTTTCCACCACTCTAG
>JASDQU011402275.1:5121-15895 GCA_032191745.1 Picea mariana
ACATAGTTGTAGACAGAAGCTCTGCCAAGTGGGCATTGAGCGCATGCACAACTATGTCTTCCTCCACACCCTTGCCTCCAAGGTGTTCAGCAACCTTGAGGTCTTCATTGAGTTGTTGACTCCAGTTCTTATGTTGTAGCACGTCTTTGTCTGAACCCGCAGAATTCAGAAGTGCTTCACTGCACTGGTACTCAGAGACCACAGTACTCTGTCATGCCCTCCTGGCATGAAACCACAAAGAACCTCAAACCTGGAAATCAAACAGTCTCCTGCAAATGAAAACCTACAACATATATAAAGAACACTCACAGACATTCATTTAACACACAGTAATGCAGGAAAAACTGCTCTTTGTATTAAATATGGAAAACGCCTATATTTACAAGGTGTTCCTGAGAACAGCCTGTAACAAGGTCTTGGCTCCTTCTCTTCTGCTCTCTACCGATAGACTTCCTCCTATCTCAACTGCTCACACACACCCTCACAAAATGAGATACGAAATATATTTTACCTGAGGGGGCTCTTCGAGCTCTTCCCTCCAACCTACCTACCCTATTCAATTGCATTGAATGGGTTGTCTAGTCCGCTATCTGGATCTAGATCTCAGCCCTACAAATATTAAAGGCCTATCTTATCTACAGCCTGCACAAAGGCACGGCTTCACAGCTCACCAACTTAAACATTAAATTAAAATCAATTCCAATTTTAAATGAGGACTGTGCCTCTCTTCAACTTTGAATGCGTGCGCTTGACGTGGCTGGCTGGCTGGCTGGATGACGTGGAGGGATGCTCCTACATCATACTCCTCAGCTGAAAAATTCATGAGCTCCTGCTCATGATATTCCCATCTCTGATGTTGAAATCCTCCTAGATCCCAAATCATCCTCTGGAGTTGTTCATCTGCTCCATTTCCCTGTTGTTGCTTCCGCACTGCTGCTACTGTTGCTTCTTCCTTTCTGCTCAGCTGCACCTTGCTGGCAGTTTCTGCTAACCTCAACATCAGCCTTCTGATCTCCTCGATCGCTTCATCCAGTTGCTCTAATGGCTGGTCCTGTTTTTGTAGTCTCCCCAGCTACAAAAATTTTCTGCAAATGGGTAGATCATCATGATCTCCCATGCTTTCTTCTTCATCTACTTCCAACTTCACCTATTGGATGTGCATGCCTTGCACTATTACCCTTCTCTCCAGGGCTTCAATTTGTTCCCACGGATCAGCAAAGCAAATTTTGTCTTCTTCTTCTTCTTCTGCTGCTGCAAACTCCCATGTTGCAATCTTTTCAGTCTCCTGGTTGAAAATACCGAGCCATTCCTCAGAATGTTCATCATCCTCTTCTACTTCTTCTACTTTCAGCTTCAGTGCTACAGCTTCTTCAGCTTCCTGGTTGAATGCATTGAGACACTCCTCTGAATGCTCATTTTCTTCTTCGTCTGCTTCTGCTTGGGCAGTCTCAAACACCTACTCCAATTCCTCCTTGAAGTCTCAGCTGACTGTTCTTCTGTTGTTGTTGCATCTGTAACACAGATTTATGCCTCCTCCTGGGCAAGTGGTAGGAATATCTCGATTCCCCCAATCATCATAAGGCTTCTCAAATCATCCTCTTCTGTCAGCTGCACATGTTGATCTAAATTCATTTTTGAGCTCACCTGCTCTGTCAGCTCCTCTGGCTGATCCCAACTCATCTGCTCATCCCTGCCCACCTGGAAATATGGGATGCTTCTACTACCTTCCTGGAAGTCCATGGAATCAACTAATTCCATCTTTGTTTCCTTTCCCACCTGGAAAAATGGAAACCTTTCGCTACCCTCCTAGTAGTCTGTGAGATCCCGCAGCGACCTCATATCATTGCCCAACTGGCAATGTTAAATTCCTTGGTTGTCCTCGTGACAGTCCCTAAGATCTTCAGTTGATCTCAACTCCTTTCCCACCTGGCAGTTCTTGAGATCTCCAGCTGATCCCAATTCATTCTCTGCATCATTGAGATGTCTCCCAGTCTCTGTCTCACACATCTGAACCATTTCTTCTTCTGGTCCATTGAGGTTTTCAGCATACCTCAACCATCCTTTCAACAGCCTACACTGTCTCCTGACCATCAACTCCTTGAATGGCCATTTTACCTTCGGCTTCTTCATGGGCCATTCATACACCCATCTCGACTTTGATTTCTGCCGCATCCGCAGTTCGAGCTTTTCTATGTCTGCCCTTATTTCAGCGAGCACTTTATCCATTTCTGCAAGCTTTTCTTCTTTCCTCTTCCTCCCAGCATGCCTATGGTCTTCAGTAACCATGGTGTTGTCTCTGTCTACTTTCCTAGCAAACCTGTTGCTGTCACTCCGCACTAAGAGTGTTTCCAGCTTCATCCTACAGTCCTCCTAACTGTTTTCTTGATTGTTGCCTACCTGCAAACAATCACCACAGAGTCTCCAGCAAGCCTGTCTTCCTTTACCTTCTCCCTCTGCTTGAAATATACAAACAGAGTTCTAGCTCTGATACCACTTGACGTGTATCAGAGTGCTTTCCACCTCTGGCTTCCCTTGCCTTCTCCCTCTGCTTGAAATATACAAATAGAGTTCTAGCTCTGATACCACTTGACGCAGACGCAAGACGCACTCTACGTCCGCTCACAGGATCGATCAATCATCTCATGCGATCCGAATTAGCTCTTCTGATTCCCTGTTGGAATCTTTATTGAAAACCCGATCCACAGGTCCTTATCCTTCCTCATGGCCTTCTATACTCCGGCCGCTGCCCTTTCCTTAATAGGGAAAATATACTATTGGGCTTCGGGGTTTCTTGTTTCCCGATGTTGAGAGTTCCTATACTTTCGAACTCCTGAACTCTGATCTCCTGATACATGCCTTTGTTGCCTTAGCCTCCCTGGCTATGCCTGTAGTCCACATGACCTCCTCTTATATGACCACAGTCATACTCCTTGTCAGGATTCGAGGTTTCGCGACCCTTGATGTCACAAACCTCTATCCTCACGATCTCCCGATCTCCGATGAGCCAATTCCCCATTTTTGTCCCTTAGCCCCTTCTGGCTAGACTCTTGGCCCACGTGACCACTATCTCACAAGACCACAGCCTTGTCTCCTATCGGGGTTTCGGACATCGCAATGTTGAAATGCATAAACCCCGTGTCCACGGGATTCCTGATATCTCGATCTCCGATATGACGTCAGCTAACAATCCCTATCTGCCTTTAGCACAATCAATGGTCGTGATTGCCTATGAAACCAACGGTTCTAGATCTCCCTCAGGACTTCAGGGTTTCAAATGCCCAGATGCATTTTCCCTCGGGACTGTCAATCCCTCGAATCCTGATTCTCCGCTATGCTGACATCCGGCCCCAAATGACACTTCCCTCCTTGTCGGGGTTTCAGACTTCGCGATTCTGAAACGCATGGACTTCTTGTCCATGAAATCCATGATTTCCCGATTCCCGAAATGCCGATGAACGACCTTTCTTTCGGCAAACCTCCCAAGTACTCTGATCTCCTCCACGTGTCCTCCTATGATGGACGGTCCTAATTGCTTCTCTTTGTTTCGGAGTTTTCAATGCTCCGATGATAGAGATCCTCTATCAACTCAAAACCCCGGTAGTCGATATACCAACGGGTCGCTTGATCTCTGCCACGTGTATCCTCAAACGAATGGTCCAGATCGTTCTCGGGACTTCCCCATGGAAATTCTTGATCTCATGTCATCGTGACTCCCGATTTCATGAATGTCGATATCCCGATGGCTACGCCACTCGTCGGGACTTTCAACCTCCTGTTCACGAAGCTTAAACTCCATGCACCTCCTATCAGATCTGACGGCTGACAAGTAATTGGATCAAGATCCCATGGTCTAGATCAGTTCTTCTATGCGTTCCTCCTGCTGCTCCCTGGACGTGGAAAATAACGGTCTAGATCTCTTCCTCCCATTGATGTGACGGATGCTGTGCTCCCTCCTGAGCTTGCACACTTTCTTCCGGTGCTTGGGAGAATTTCAAGTTCTCAAAGGCCTCGACCTTTGTCTGTTTCCTCCTGCGAGCTCTCGACTTTAAGCCTCGCCTGTGTTCTCCATGACACTATTCCTCCTGAGCTTTTATAGACTCTGAACTCCTCCAAAGAGTTCTTCAACCTCTGCCCTCCTTGCAGCCTCGACTCTGTGCACCAAAATCACTATCCCTCCTGAGCTTCTGTGCCCAAATCCTCAAGGGACTCTATGACTCCTACGCCTCTGCAGAGTCTTTATGCACACACAGTGATGTCTCTCCTGAGCTTCTCACACGCTCAGACCCCTAAGGGATTTTATCCTTCTTCCTTTCTCCTGCAGATGGAGAATGTAATGCCCTCTTGGCTATCCTCTGCCTCAAGCAACCTCTTGTTGATTCTGCAGGGTGTTCAGCAACCTTGTGAAGATCCCTCAGTGGATTCTTCCTTCAAAATACAGAACTCAAAGAGTTCTCTTTTCTTTTGTGCATGTCTGCACAATGTCTCACTGCCCTCCTGGCAGAGTATCTTCTTCCAGAATGTTCAGCAGTCATGTCCTCCTGTGCACCTATGCACTCTCTCAATGCCCATCTGGCAGAGCTCTCAGAATCCTCAGTGATTATGTTTCTTCCTGAACTCACAACAGATTTCTTCCTCTATACACCATTGTGCATGCGCTCAATGCCCACTTGGCAGAGCTTCACAGAACTCCTCAGAGCTTCTGTCTACAACTGTGTTTTCCTCCATAGCCTTGCCTCCAAGGTGTTTAGCAACCTTGAGGTCTTCACTGAGTTGTTGACTTCATTTCTTGTGCCGTAGCACGTCTTTGTCTGAACCTGCAAAATTCAAAAGTGCTTCACTGCACTGGTATTCAAAGACCGCAGTACTCTGTCACGCCCTCCTGGCATGAAACCACAAAGAACCTAAAACCTGGAAATCAAACACTCTCTTGCAAATGCAAACCTACAGCATACATCTACAACATATATAAAGAACACTCACAGACATCCATTTAACACACAGTAATGCAGGAAAAACTGCTCTTTGTATTAAATATGGCAAACGCCTGTATTTACAAGGTGTTCCTGAGCACGACCTGTAACAAGGTCTTGGCTCCTTCTCTTCTGCTCTCTACTCACAGACTTCCTCCTATCTCAACTACTCACACACACCCTCACAAAATGAGATACGAAATCTCTTTTACCTGAGGGGGCTCTTCGAGCTCTTCCCTCCAACCTACCTACCCTATTCAATTGCATTGAATGGGTTGTCTAGTCCGCTATCCGGATCTAGATCTTATCCCTACAAATATTAAAGGCCGATCTTATCTACAGTCTGTGAAAAGGCACGGCTTCACAGCTCACCAGCTTAAACATTAAATTACAATCAATTCCAATTTTAAATGAGGATTGTGCCTCTCTTCATCTTTGAATGTGTGTGCTTGGCGTGGCTGGCTGGCTGGCTGATGTGGAGGGATGATCCTGCATCAAGTATTCAACTTTATATTCAGTCTTTGAACATCTTTATTGAACTCCAAACCAAATATGATACAGAAAAAGGGGCCTCCTTGGACCTACCAAGTTTTTTTTTTCTTCATTATTCCCCAATAGTTTAAATAAAATTACAATTTCAAACTGCCCCTAATTCATAGGAAACAATAATAAATGAATAATTCTAAATAAAATCGAATCCCTAGAAAAATCATTGCAATGTGGCTCGAATGCTAATGCTAGAATGGAATCCTCCTCGTGAAGATCTGGAATTGATAATTTAATGCCTCAAACTTTGCCTTTGAATATGTAAGTTGATTGATTTAACTGATGTTCTACCACTTGTCTTGACTCAGCCAAACCTGTCACAAATATTGTGCTTTGATGATCTTGAATTGGATGATTTACAAAAATAAAGGTAATGTGTAAATTCCAGGTGTCCTTGATTCTCTCCAAGTGACCATGAAATGCCTCGAAATGTTGGATTTGTGGATTCTACTCCTAAAAAATTGGGATGATCTGCCTTGTGGCTGTCAGATTTTCACAAACACATCACTTTGATCACATACAATATAGTCAAGAGCATACATATGAGAAGAATACAAAGAAAATGCCTCCAACTCCTTTCTATTTGACAGAGTGTCCTTAGTGTAGAAGTTTGGAAAAAGGACTTTTAATGGTCTTAATGATTCTTCTCCTCCATAAACTTATCCAGATTCCACATAGCGATATGAATCATTGCCAAAACCTAAAGCCCGCAGTATTAATCCCATTTCTTCAAGAGTTAAATGGAATTTCCTATGTCGATGCTCCCGATCATGATCTACTTTAGACAATGTTTTCCATAGCTCACGGATTTCCCCAATCCACTTTTTTCCTTGTCTTCCCCACCATAGTAACACCCTGAGAATGCAATCATATCAACCTCAAAACCTCAAGTGAACTGCAAGGAATCGCCTTCTTTTACTCCTCATTTTGTTGACCAGAATTTGGCCCATCTCCAAAAATATAAATTGCAATGCATGGTAATTCACTCTTCCTTGCATAACTGGAAGAAATCTAGTTTTATAGAAATGTGGTGTATATTTTATGGGTGCACGTATTGAATATGGTATATCAATCTCTTTATGAAGGTGGGCCCCTCCTCCATGTGACTTTGTGTTGGAGCTTGGGTACTGACTTTGACTTGATATTGTGGCTTGATTTCGTATGTTGTTTCTAACTCGTGTTGTATGTTGGTGTTAGGTTCTTGGCTCGATAGTCTTGGACTTGGATATTGGCCTTCGGGCCAATATTTTTGGTAAATAAAACATAACCTTGTACACATTTTGGTTCTTAAAGACCAAAAACTGATTATAAAACCAAATTTTAATATGAAGAAATTTTTCCCAAGAAAAACCTGATAGCCAAAAGATTTTTTTTATGGCGCGGGAAGAGTAGAATTCCCAAATCTTTCATCCAAGTTTACCACAAGTGTAACAGGTTGTATACATATAGGTAATATCTCTGGAAAATATATTGAAACCACTTCTGAGAGATTAGGTAATCTTAAAATACATATGGATCAAACTCATCCACCTCGTTAGGAATTCGGGAGTCATTTGCATTCTTATCACTATGTTCCAAAGACTTAGTTTGTTGTATTGAAAATAACAAGCATGCACTATCTGAGTTTAAGAGAGTTTCCTCAACATATAGAGTTTCATGCCTCTAAAGTTGGATAAGCAGCTGGACTTTGTTTCTCAATTCCACATTTTCCCTCAACCTTCAACCTTCTTGGAGATGAAGCCACCTGCAATTTTTACCATGTCCTTTGGAAACTATTCCATCTAGAATATTTTTTTTTGTAGCATCTGACATATAATAATTATCAACTATAATATAGTCACCCTATAAACATTATAGGATCCTAACTTAGGCTCCAGCTGGGGATGGCATCTCTCGAGGAGGTATCAAGAATATCACATCTCTGAATTCGCAAATCAGTGCCTTGTCCGTTGGGTTGTTCCCAACACGGAAACTGCAACCTATAACTCTTCATCTGAAACTGAAACCTGAAACTGAAAAACCCACACTATAAATCTGAACTGAAACTTGAAGTTGAAACTGAAATTCACATTGAAAACTGAACTAAAAAATTGTTGAAGGAGATGCTCGCCATGCCGAGCTTATTCACACACTCCTACCCTAATCTGCTGAAAATTATTGCTAAATCAAGTAACAAAGAAATGATAATGAAGCCAATCCAATAATTGATCCAAAAACAAAACTTTTTTATCATGCTTGATCAAAATCAAAACTGAAAAATGTTTTTGCAATAACCACTGACAACAGATTTTTTCTTTAAAGTGAAAGCATGACCCACTGTCCCAACTGAAAAATTATTCTACATAATCAAACACCGAGTCAAGGAAAACATGATAATCCTCAAGATATTTTAGCATCTAATTTCTATAACAAGACTTCTCAAACTGTGATTCCATTTGAAAACTTTCAAACTGATTTTCATAAGAACTATGAATGGTATACTCATCTCTTATGTCTTTCATGTTAAGTACATTGATCGAATCATCATGAAAACTTTCAAATGAATCAACAACACTATCATGTAAATTTGATTCCTCATATAACTCAATAGTTGTAAGACAATCATATTTACATACATCACTATGTTGGCTCTTTGAAATTTCTGAGTCTAAAATTTGGTTCCCTACATTTTCTTCAAAAGAACTATGATTATGATTGTCAAATGAATCAAGAAAAGCATACCCCTCTTGACACAAAGATTCTGAAATTGAAAGACATGAAGAAAGATGGATCTGACTACCCTGATCTTCTTCTGAATTACATGACATCTGACAAGCCTGAGGAAAATTTTCATCCAACTCGGGAGAATGAATATGAAATTCAATAATAGGATTGTTGATTTCTTCATTTTTAGCTAGAGGGGAAACGTCTGTTTGTTGTACACTCTCTTGAATATCTAAATGTTGAAAAGGGTTGGCATGCAAAGTTTCTATGATCTCATCATCGATGAATACATCATCCTCATATATGTCTTGTTTATTAAAAGAATGGCTAGACTGCTGCAAATTATCATATATTTCAGAGGGTGTAAGATAACTGTCATTATTAGGATTCTTTTCAATTTCATTGTCATCCAGGGTAGAATCCATGATCTTCTCATGGTAGTGAAAAGGGTTTTCATTCAAAGCATCTAAGAGCTCATCATCCATAAACTCTTCATCGCCATAGGCATTTTCCAACTCTTGAATAAAATTTCCAAAGTGGTGACAACAATCCTTAACCAAAAGCAAAGAAGGATGAGACTCTTTGTATTCTTCAAAAAATGTTGAATGAAAAACTCTAAGACAATGAATACTTGCAGGTGGAAAACCTTCATACCAAGACCACGATTTTCCTTCAAGAGAATCCATAAACATCTTCAAGAGACAATGTTCAAGAAATTGAACTTTCATCTTGTGTGTATGCATATGAAATCTTATTAAATGAAGTGTAGAATCATCACCATCTTCATCTTTAAACACAGGAAAATATCTTTGCCAACTTACCTTAGGCATTTGATTTGGAAATCCTGGAATGTGATCTCGTTTTAAAGGAGCATACCTTTTTGCAATGGATCCCATCTTGAGCCAGTGGAGTCTCCAGTGAATCTTTGTTTCTGAATTCTGCAATCAATGGAGTCGCCAGGTGAATGATACAACATTTCTGTGTTTGGCTTCTTTTCACCATCAAAAGTCAAAACTGAAACTTGAAGTGCACTACTAGAGAAAGTTCCCCGGTATGGTCGCCATTCTGTTAGCAATCTGTAATGTGCCCAAGGTTGTGGAGGAAATCATGGAGGTAACATCAAACCACTTGGAGTCCTGGATCTAGCTCTCCAAGACTCAGAGAGGGCTCTCTATGTCTGATCTAGATTTGTTTAGATTAGAATGCTAGGCTAGTTATGATAGATTTCGGTTTTGGGTTTTTTAAATGTTTGGGTTTGGACAACAAAAGAGGGCCATTGGGCAATGGAGTCAAAGAGGCTGACAATAACTGGTTGTGAAGTAGGCAGACCTCATAGGGAAGATAGATGCACCTTTATTAGACATAAGGTTTGTTGTTGTAGTTGTAGGTCGAATGAGAAGAAAATACACTGCAATTAGGCATACAAGATGAATCTAAGAGCAGTTTTGGAGGGAAAGGATGAAAAGCATCCTGAGCACTTATGAAAAAGAGCGTCATACAAAACGAATTTTATTTCATCTTATCTCTACTCAACATGTTGAAGATAAACACATTAAAGAGATGAAAATACAAAGAAATAGCAATCACATAAGGAAAATAATAGACTAGGAACATGCATCACAAGAATCTGTGAAGTATTCAACTTCATATTCAGTCTTTGAACAACTTATTGAACTCCAAACCAAATCTGATACAGAAAAAGGGGCCTCCCTGGACCTCCCAAGTTTTTTTTTCTTCATTATTCCCCAGTAGTTTAAATAAAATTACAATTTCAAACTGCCCCTAATTCATTGGAAACAATAATAAATGAATAATTCTAAATAAAATTGAATCCCTAGAAAAATCATTGCAATGTGCCTCGAATGCTAATGCTGGAATGGAACCCTCCTCCTGAATATTTGGAATTGATGATTTAATGCCTCAAACTTTGCCTTTGAATCTGTAAGTTGACTGCTTTAACTGATGTTCTGCCACTTGTCTTGACTCAGCCAAACCTATCACAAACATTGTTTTTTGATGATCTTGAATTGGATGATTTACAAAAATAAAGGTAATGTGTAAATGCCAGGTGTCCTCGATTCTCTCCAAGTGACCATGAAATGCCTCGAAATGTTGGATTTGTGGATTATGCTCCTAAAAAATTGGGATGCTCTACCCTGTGGATATCAAATTGTCACGAACACATCACTTTGATCACATATAATATAGTCAAGAGCAACCATACTTGAAGAATACAAAGAAAATGCCTCCAACTCCTTTTTATTTGACAGAGTGTCCTTAGTGTAGAAGTTTGGAAAAATGACTTTTAATGGTCTTAATTTTTCTTCTCCTCCATAAACTTCTCGAGATGTGACATAGCGATATGAACCATTGCCAAAACCTAAAGCCTGCAGCATTAAGCCCACTTCTTCAAGAGTTAAAGAGCATTTCCTATGTCGACACTCCGGGTCACAGTTTGCTTTAGACAATGTTTTCCATAGGTCACGGATTTCCCCAATCCACTTTTTTCTTTGTCTTCCCCACCATAGTAACACCCTAAGAATGGAATCATATCA
>JASDQU011402276.1:2864-23772 GCA_032191745.1 Picea mariana
CACATGAAACGTCGATACTCTCGATCCACGAAAAGAGTCATGCTCCCCGTGATTTCGATCAATGCCCTTACTCTCCCGGACTTCGAACTTCTTCCACCTGCACTGTAGACTTCACGTCCACTTTCCTCCTTACGCAATCGCCGAACAAGAAGTGTCTCTCCACGAGACTCGTGCGCCAACCTGCTCGCTTCTTTTCAACTTACTTGTGCAACTTCTTCGTTGTCTTTGTATAACTTTGAAGGCCTATCCCTCCTGAGCTTTCACATCTTTCGAGCTTCTTCCAGAAACTCCCTGCACGCACTCCTTGCGGCAATTCTTCAAACACGCTAAGTGTTGAAGTCTTCGACCCTGCGCACTCCTACAGCAGATATCCTTAAATCCCTCTTACTCAGAATCACAACTCTGAGACTTCGTCCAGCCTGCACATGCCTTGCACGGCTCTGGTGCCCAATCTGCACTATCGAGAACTTAGAACAAAAGTTATCTCTACTTGAACCCTTCTGTCAACGCACCCCTTGCGGACGATTCGACTGCACTCCTTGCAGGAATTCTCTGGTTCAAGATAGAGAAACAATTGAAACTAACTCCTTGTTCTCACAGACTTCAATTCAATCATGAAATCACATACACAACATACAAAAGAAAATGTATGACGAGAAGCAAACATTCAAGAGCAGAACATCAACAATACACAGAGAATAACATAGCCATGGAATTGAATCAAAGCTTTCTCTTATTAATTCAATATCTGTACATGGAGGTTCTTCAACGCTTCCCTGCGTGCTCTTCTCTTCTGCTTCAAAAAAAAAATTACAATGTACAAAGGAGGGTGTCTATATCCCATTTCCCTCTCGAGATCTAAAGCTATCAAATCTAGAAATAAATGTTCTATCTACTTACATTAAATCTTATTAAATTCCTCATCTACCTAAGGACAAGAGCTATCCGCTCAAGGTCCATTTACAATATACAAAGTGCGCTTCATTAATCCACACATTAATGTTTGGCGCAACACTATCAAGGTGTTTTCAAAATTTATGCTGGCGCTGTCCAGCTGTCTCCTGCTTTCGCACTGGCTCACTTGACGTGGGTGATGCTCCTGCATCATACTCCCTCAGTTAAAAAATTTCATGGGCTCCTGTCCATGAGCTCCTGCACGATTCATCCATGCTTTTGTATTCTCGGTCGCTTCATATGCTTCTCCGAAGTCTGCGTCACCTGCGTACATGTCCCTCATATTTTCAAAACCCAATGTTTTGACCCGAAACTCTTGCAGTAACAAGCATTTCCTGCTCAAAGCATCCACCACTTTGTTAGAAGTACCTGAAATGTGTTTGATTACAAATGTAAAATTCTTCATATACTCTACCCATTTTGCATGTTTCTGATTCAACTTCTCCTGTTGAGTCACAAACTGCAATGCATGATTATCACTGTACAAAATGAATTCCCTTGGGATCAAGTAATGCCTCCACTTTTTCAGCGCCTGTATGATAGCATAAAATTCTTTGTCATGCGTGGAGTATTTCAGCTTCATTTCATCCAATTTCTCGCTGTAATAAGAAACTGGCCTGTCATCCTAACTTAGGACTGCTCCTATGGCATACCCACTGGCATCACATTTCACCTGAAATGTCTTCTCAAAATCAGGCAACACTAACACAGGTTGCTCAGTGATCTTCCGCTTCAACAGATTGAAGCTCTTCTCAGCCTCAGTTTTCCAATGAAAAGTCTTATGTCGCTTCTTTACTGTGTCCATCATCGCTGCGCTAATACCATTGAAATTCCTGATGGACTTTCTGTAGAAACTAGCCAAACCATGGAAACTTCTTACCTTGAAAACATTTCTTGGTGATGGCCAATTCTTAATCACTTCCACCTTTCCCGAATCCATTCTTAATTCATTAGCCGAAATAACAAAACCCAAATAGATGAGCTCTGTCTTCATGAACAAACACTTCTTCATGTTAATCAACAGCTTTTCCTGCTGTAACTTCCTCATCACAATGGCCAAATGCTTCAGATGTTCAGCCTCTGATTTACTATAAATCAGTATATCGTCCAAATAAACAATGACGAACTTCCCGATGAACTCCTTCGGGACTTCATTCATCAGTCTCATGAATGTGCTCGGCGCGTTTGTCAAACCAAACGGCATGACCAGCCATTCGTACAAACCTTCGTTTGTCTTGAATGTTGTCTTCCACTCATCGCCTTCTCTCATGCGAATTTGGTGGTATCCTCTCTTCAAATCTATCTTTGAAAAATACTTTGCCCCACTTAGGAAATCCATCAGATCATCCATTCTCAGCAGTGGAAACCTGTACCTGATGGTAATTTTGTTAATCGCTCTTGAGTCGGTACACATTCTCCAGCCTCCATCTTTCTTCGGACTGAGTACTGTCGGTACAGCACATGGACTCAAGCTCTCCCTGACCAATCCTTTGTCCATCAAATCTTGGACCTGTCTCTTGACCTCCTCATTTTCTTGTGGCATCAACCTGTACGCAGTTTTATTTGGCAAACTTGCTCCTGGTATGAGGTCTATGTGATGGCTCACACTTCTCATCGGTGGCAACGAATGAGGTAATTCGTCCACTATGATATCAGTGAACTCCTCCAGTAGCTCCTGAATCTCAACTGGTAAGTCATCCACTCTCGTGCTAGTCAGGAAAATTCTCAGTTTCCTGACCATAAAGAATTGTGGATCTTCCTTCCTCTCCATCTCTATGAGAAGCTCCTTCCCACTCATGAGAAGTATGGTGTTTCTTACTTCCTTCTTTACCTCCTTATCCTTTATCGGAAGAAACTTATGGGTTCTCCCATTTTTCTCTAAAGTATATGTGTTCATCCTCCCGTCATGAACCACATTTCTGTCATATTGCCATGGTCTACCTAGCAATAAATGACATACATCCATGGGAATAACATCACACAGAATCTGATCATTATATCCCCCAATTTTAAATTCAACCAAGCACTCTTTAGTGACACTCACCTGATGTCCTTTCTGTAGCCACGTGATTTTGTATGGACTCGGGTGATCAGTTGTCTCCAGCTCTAGTTTCTCCACCATCTCGGTTGAAACGAGATTATCGGTGCTTCTACTGTCCACAATAACCTTGCATTTCCTGTCCTTTACTGTGCAAGCTGTTCTGAACAGTCTGGTCCTCTGCACTGAGCTTTCCACTTCCTTCTCAGGTGTCAAAAGGACTTTATGCATCTCAAGCGATCTCTCGCTGTCTGCATCTTCTGACTCATCATCACGCCTCTGCACTTCAGTGATGTGAGCTTCTCCAATGTTCTTCTTTTTCTCTGGACACTCGAATGACTTGTTCCCATTCTTTCCACATGTAAAACATGTGATTACTCCACCTTTTCCTCTACCTCGACCTCTAGTACGAGGAAAAGTGTTTGCATCAGCATAGTCCCCTCGCTGATCATTTTGTTGTCCTCTCTGCTCAACATACGGCTGCCTCTGTGAGGTTCCGCCTCTCTCAACCTTACCCTGAGGTTTCTTCCACTCCTCCTTGGGCTTCTGAGTTCTCTCCTGGGCAAATGCTTTGCCTCTTGGCTGGCTTCTGCCTCATCCTCGCTGTCCTTGTTTACGGTTCAGCTTCTCTTTGGCTTTCAGAGCCATATGATAAGCATCTGCCACCGTTCGGATGGTTAGCATGCTCAATTCATCCTGAATGTCATATCTTATACCATTCAGATATCTTGCCACTTTCTCATCATCACTCTCTCGATGACCTACTCTGATGTTGAGCTTGTAGAACTCCTCGGTGTATTCCTTCACCGTCATCAGTTTCTGTCTCAGGTTTTGCATTCACCTGAACAGGGTGATTTGGTAATCTCTTGGGATGAACTTCGCTTTCATCTTTGCGATCATTCGATCCCAGCTTTTAATCTTTTGCTTTCCCTTGCAGTGTCTGTCTGCCTGCAACTCATCCCACCATAATGCTGCATGACCTTTCAAGCACGTAACTTCATGCTTGACTTTCTTATCTTCTTCCACATCTTCATAATCGAAGTATGTGTCAAGAGCTCGGATCCAGTCCAATAGTTCTTCTGCATCCAGACTCCCTTCATAGACTGGGATATCCATTTTCGCCTTCGCCCCCATCCTTGTGATGGCTTTGATCAACCTCTCGGTCGATGCATCTTCTGCTGTGACTTCTTCTTCATGTCCAGCTTCCTCTTCAACCTTGGAATCACTAAGATCCCCAGTACCAACTCCACGTCTTTGTACTGTCTCCATCTACTCAAGCCTTGATCTAAGATCTCTCATCTGTCGCTCCATTTTGGCATTTCCCGCTGGCCTACCTCTTCTTCTCACTTCCCTGTCTTCAGGATCTGGTGACTGTCTTTCTCTTCTGGGCGGCATGATGTCTTCTCTTCTTTGCTACAGAAAGAAAATAAAACCCCGCTCTGATACCACTTGGTAGCAGATGTCACCTGACTGTGCACGCGTCCGCGATCACCAGGACCTTCTCTTCTCCCTCGTCCCAAAGAGTATAAAATCTCTTCTATCTCCCAACCGGAAGATATACCCCCACAGATTTATCTCAAGCGACCCTCCCTCCTTGGTTTATCGGAGGATCGGAACTTCTTTCTTCACGAGTTCTCTATGGACCAACCGGGCTCTCGAATCCCCGAGACTCGATGTGCTGACCTCGTTCTTTCACTTATCGAAACTTTGCTCTATCACGAATTCGCGACTCGCGACCCTAAACAATTGGAGTTCGAACTTCCGATACGCGATAGGCTGATATGCTGATATCACGACTTCGCTCCTTCGTGATTTTTCCACTCGCGAGTCCAATCTCTTGGCCCCTCAACTCCCAAGTCCCGATGTCCCAAGATCACCTGCCACATCACCCCAAGAGTGGTGANTTCCACTCGCGAGTCCAATCTCTTGGCCCCTCAACTCCCAAGTCCCGATGTCCCAAGATCACCTGCCACGTCACCACTCTTGGGGTCCCCGCGATCTACGAAATTCCTCGGAACTTCACACCTCATGATCTCGTGATCTCCATGGACAAATTTCCAATCGCTTCCACACGAAACGTCGATACTCTCGATCCACAAAAGGAGTCACGCTCCCCATGATTCTGATCAATGCCCTTACTCTCCCGGACTTCGAACTTCTTCCACCTACACTGTAGACTTCACGTCCACTTTCCTCCTTACGCAATCCCCGAACAAGAAGTGTCTCTCCATGAGACTCGTGTGCCAACCTGCTCGCTTCTTTTCGACTTACTTGCGCAACTTCTCTGTTGCCTTTGTATAACTTTGAAGGCCTATCCCTCCTAAGATTTCACAGCTTTCGAGCTTCTTCTGGAAACTCCCTGCATGCACTCCTTGCGGCAATTCTTCAAACACACTAAGTGTTGAAGTCTTCGACTCTGCGCACTCCTGCAGCAGAAATCCTTAAATCCCTCTTACTCAGAATCACAACTCTGAGACTTCGTCCAGCCTACACACACCTTGCACAGCTCTGGTGCCCAATCTGCACTATCGAGAACTTAGAACAAAAATTATCTCTACTTGAACCCTTCTGTCAACGCACCCCTTGCGGACAATTCGACTGCACTCCTTGCAGGAATTCTTTGGTTCAAGATAGAGAAACAATTGAAACTAACTCCTTATTCTCACAGACTTCAATTCAATCATGAAATCACATACACAGCATACAAAAGAAAATGTATGACGAGAAGCAAACATTCAAGAGCAGAACATCAACAATACACAGAGAATAACACAGCCATGGAATTGAATCAAAGCTTTCTCTTATTAATTCAATATCTGTACATGAAGGTTCTTCAACACTTCCCTGCGTGCTCTTCTCTTCTGCTTCAAAAAAAAAAATTACAATGTACAAAGGAGGGTGTCTATATCCCGTTTCCCTCTCGAGATCTAAAGCTATCAAATCTAGAAATAAATGTTCTATCTACTTACATTAAATCTTATTAAATGCCTCATCTACCTAAGGACGAGAGCTATCTGCTCAAGGTCCATTTACAATATACAAAGTGCGCTTCATTAATCCACACATTAATGTTTGGCACAACAATATCAAGGTGTTTTCAAAATTTATGCTGGCGCTGTCCAGCTGTCTCCTACTTTCGCGTTGGCTCGCTTGACGTGGGCGATGCTCCTGCATCAAGTGGTGAATCCAATGGCATCAACTTTGCCACCTAAGATGAAATATATGAAGGGGTATCACTGCCTGGAAGTTATAGTTGTAAAAATCATGTAGCAAAGGGGATATATTTTAGGATTTTAAACCCTCAATCAAACAATTTATCTTGATGAAGGGTTATTATAAATCTTGATTGAGCACCTAAACAAGGATTTTCAAAATACTTCGATTGAGGGTTAACTAAACCCTCAATTGAGATCTTTGTTATTTAAGAAAAATAACTCAATTGAGGTTCCTACTTGACATCGCTACAAATAGAAATAAGGGCCTCATGACTCATTTTTAGTTGCTTTTATAAAAAAAAGGACCTTGATTGATATTTATAGTTCTTTTGAGGTCCTAATTCTTGATTCATCTCTATAGCTCAATCAAAGGTTTTCTTAGCGCATACAAACACCTTTATCAAGGGTTTATTTTATCTGTCAATAACTCTCAATCAAGGGCTTATTTAAGTTATTTATAAAGATATCAATAACTCTATTGAGAACTTTAAATTAGCTCGATGGAGGATCATAAAATATATGTTTTCAGACTCTCTCTTGTAAAAAAGTGTTTCCCAACTTCGTGGACTTCGTGGATTCACCCATAGACATATATTATGTATGCATAATCAAAATTGAATAACTCAATAGCATATATATCCATATAAGAAAACTCATGATATCATGTTATGGTATAACTTATAATTTCCTCACACATAATATCTCAAATAATTATTATATACAACCACCTTCAATCAAATCCAATCCAATAGAAAATTGACAATAATAATAATAATAATAATAAATTCAATCTCCATTAAACATAATTTCAAAATGTACAAGACTCCAAATTTTCAAAGAAAAAAAGAAATATGTACAAATTCTAACAAATTTATAGTTACATGATATTTAAAAGTATTCCAAATTCCTAAAGAAGAAAATAAATTTACACAACCTCCAACAAATTTCTAGTTACATGAGACTGAAAAATTTGGGAATATAGGTTCAACCAATTCTTCACTTGGTGGACTAGCTAATTCAATTTCAAATGGACCTACAATAGACACTAAAATGCCATCTCACTATCCTTGGAATTTATAGTATGTTGCAAGATGATAATATAATTGAGAGAATGTGAATAGATTTCATTAAAGGAGAAAAATAAAATAAATATTAATAATAATTTAATGTAATGTTAATACTTTTTTTCCTCGAAAAAAAAAAACACAATTTTATTCATAGAATAGAATTACATTTCGTAGATACATGTCAGTACATGTATTGTTGTTACTGCAAAGAGGAAGTGAATAATCAATCCTTTTACAAAAATAAAAATAAAAATAAAAAAAATAAAAAAATAAATCTTCTCTCGGAGAGGCTAGAGAGGAAAAAAGAAGATCATCCCATCATCGACATACCAAAAAAAAACAACCAAGGGCCCACTTATATTGCAATTAGTGGCCATGAGCCCAAGAGGAAAAAACTAGCATGAGCACAAAACTATGGAATGTTGTTCATGAAGAATACAAAAATCATGCAAATTTGTATTTGAAAACATGGTTGTCTATCATGATATAAAGTAGTATCGTCTTATGCACATAAATAAGTCCAATTGAGAAAACCAAAAAGGATCATTTGAGTTGTCTATATGAAAGGAGAATGAGTAAATTTTTTCCTGGTCATGTCCTTTGTTTCCTGGATAGTCCAAGACCCAAAATCCATCTCTGTTCCATATTTGGATGGAGCATTTGCATCAGAATTTTGTTCTATGTAGACATGATGAATAGAAAAAGAGTCAAAACTACTTATAATCATGTCTATTTCTTCAATCAAAGGAGCTAATATTATATTGTGACATTTTTTAAGTTTCCTCGACCAATTCACTACATTCAATGAATCGCCATAAATTTGTAGTGAAATCACCCCATTTTATCTTGCGAAAAGAATAAGAAGTTTTAAGGCCATAAGTTCAAAATAGTTATGTGAGTCGGAGAGAAGCCCCATCTTGATCTTAAAGAAGTGGGAGTCTGATAAAAAGAACACTGCTCCACCACCACAGGCTTGTCCATTTTTTTGTGATGCTCCATCGAAAAAGTCCCAAGGAACATTTTTATCAACATGTTCCTCATGAATAACTCTTAATGGAGGAGAGTCCTTTACTTGAGGAAAATGTTCTAGAATACTTAAGCCTTGTTCTGAAATGCACTCTGGAGATCCCATCATGTTCTGAAATATTGTTATGTTTCTTGCTAACAAAACCCCCCAACATACAATCATAGGTAAAGCTCTTATTTTTTTTTACTAGCGTCAGAAGGCCAAGTTCTCAAGGCCTCCTCTACAGTAATGACCCTCCAAGAATAGATTAAATCTGACAAAGGGGAGCATTCTTTCTAGACCCGTAAAGTAAAAGGACAAGAGAGGAAAAGATGACCCACTATCTCCTCTTCATGTTTGCAGAGAGAGCACCAACCTGGTCCTTCGATATTCCTTTTCTTCATAAGATCCTAGGTTGGAATTTTGTTTTCTAATATGCACCACATAAGAATTTGACTTTTCAATGGAAACTTGGACTTCCAAAGGCCTTTCCACCACCAGATTGGTTCTCTTTGTAGAAATTTGAAGTTTAGATGTATATACTCCATCTTCGGTGTGTAAGTTCCATGCTCTGCATGTTTCCAAACTAATTCATCCTCCTTATTTGTGATCCTGACATGTGTAGTTTTCAAATTAGAGAGGTTATTTGTCAGCTCCTAGTGAGCTCCTAGTCCCACCTGGGAAGCATTCAGCCAACCTTGGTTCCAGATTGAGTAAGTCTCAGGATCTACTATCTGATTTAGGTGATAAAATCCCCTCTCTTGAATCTATTGTATAATATCATCCGATAGAATATAGTTTTGGCCATTTTCATCCCAAGAATCTAAGCCTATTCTGACTTTGACTCTGTTACCAATATTCCATGCCAGACCCTCTCCTACCATCAGGAAGTATTTTACCATTTCTTTCCAAATGATTGAGAAATTTGTCGATATTTTGGTGGGATTACGCAACCATCCTTCCACTATATCAGGATTAATATACTTATGAGAAACCACTTCGATCCATATTTTTTTTTTCACAATTAACCTCCATACCGATTTGGCTGCTATGGATTTTGAAAATAAAAGAATGTTTTTTAAGCCCCACCCTCCCGACAATTTTGGTGATTTCAGCCTCTTCCAGCTTACCCATGGGGTGACATGTTTGTCCCCACTTCCTAACCAGATAAGATTAAATCATTTATTTTTTACCTTTTCCAACACTCCTTTAGAGATCCAAGTCAAAGACATCCAATAAACCGGTATGGATTCCATCATCGATTTCACTAGAGTTACCCTTCCTACCATAGAAATCCATATGAAACTCTAGACCTTGAGCATTTTTTCAAGTTTCCCACTAAGCCATTCCCAATCCACTTTTCTGTAGAAATTAGGCTTGAGATGAAAACCTAGATATTCGATCCCTTTGTCGAAGTCTACTAGCTCAAAAGGAAACAAAGACTTGTATTGATCCAACTCTTCAGTAGTGAGGGGTTTGCAGATAGAGTAGATTTATGGATATTTATTTTCATTCCTATAGCCCTACTAACCAGACTTATAATCTTTGAAATGGATTCAACATTCGTATACTTCCCACTATAGAAAATCAGGACATCGTCAACAAAAATGAGATGTGTGATGAAGATATTTTTCCCTATCTGGATGCCAGTAAAATTTCCCTGGGATTTTGCATGGCCCAATGCTTTGTTGAGTCCTTCTACTACTAAGAGAAAGATAAGGGGTGATATATTACACCCCTGATGCAACCCTCTTTCATACTGAAAGAAGGGAGAGGTTGCACCATTAATGAGTACTACAAAAGAAATCGAAGAGATACATCCCATAGTATAGTTTATGAAAGGGACATGAAAGCCTAGATGAGTGAGAATCAACCTGATTTAGAGCCAAATTACCCTATTGTAGGCCTTGGAAAGATCTATTTTTAGGATGAACCCTTTAGCTTTCTTTGTTTTAACGCTATGCAGACCCTCTTGTGCCACCCTTATAGCCTCACGGATTTGCTTTCCCTCCAGGAAGCCAAATTGTTCTTTTGAGACTTTTTCTGAGAGAAGGTCCTTTAGTATACAAGATATAACTTTGGCTATCACCTTATATATACAGTCACAAAGTGATATAGGCATTAACTCATCCAAGGAGAGAGGATTGTTCGAAATTGGGATGAGTACAATGAATGTTAAATTTAAGGGGTCAAATATGTGCCCTCGTCGTCGATATTTTTCCACCAATGCTAAGCTATCCTGTCCTATAACCTCATAGATCCCGAGGAAAAACTCCACAGTCCAGTTATCGAGGTCGGGACTTTTGTCCTTTTTAAAACTATATAGGACCATATTTAGCTCTTCTTCCAACACTTCCTCGAACAGGGATCTATTGACTTCTTCATCAACAAAGCTTGGGAAGAAACCTACAGTTATTACAATTTGGTCTATCGAAATCCTCTCATCGTCTTTGTAGAGACTTTTAAAATGATCCACTCCTAGTCAATCCAAATCAAAAAATGATGAGATTGTTCTGCCTTTGAAGTCGTTTAGACTCCAAATTGTATTTGTGGATTTTTGACCCTTTGCATAATCATGGAATAACTTTGTATTCACATCCCCATTGGCAAGCCATGTAGCCCTACTTTTAAGGCTCCAAGCCACTTCTCTTTCTTCCAATAGTTTTCTTTTCTTTTATTCAAGAGCTTTTAGAGCCAATTTGGACTCGGGAGAGGAGAAGCCCCATCCTTATGATATTTTTCCCTATCTAATGTCGGTAACATTTCCCTAGGATTTTGTATGGCCCAATGCTCTGTTGAGTCCTTCTGCTACTAAGAGAAATATAAGGGGTGATACAGGACACCCCTGATGCAGCCCTCTTTCAGACCAAAAGAAGGGAGAGGTTGCGCCATTAATGAGTACTACAAAAGAAATTGAAGAGATACATCCCATAATCCAGTTTATGAAAGGGACATGAAAGCTTAGATGAGTAAGAATCAACCTGATTTAGAGCCAAATTACCCTATTGTAGGCCTTGGAAAGATCAATTTTTAGGATGACCCCTTTAGCTTTCTTTGTTTTAACGCTATGGAGACCCTCTTGTGCCACCCCTATAGCCTCATGAATTTGCTTGCCCTCCGGGAAGCCAAATTTTTTTTTTGAGACTTTTTCCGAGAGAATGTCCTTTAGTATACAAGATATAACTTTGGCCATCACCTTGTATATACAGTCACAAAGTGATATATTCCTTAACTCATCCAAGGAGAGGGGATTGTTCGATTTTGGGATGAGTGCAATGAATGTTGAATTTAAGGGGTCAAATATGTGCCCTTGTCGTCGATATTCTTCCACCAATGCTAAGATATCTCATCTAATAACCTCATAGATACCGAGGAAGAATTCCATAGTCCAATTATCGAGGTCGAGACTTTTGTCCTTTTGAAAACTATGCACGACCATCTTTGGCTCTTCCTCTAACACTTCTTTGAACATGGATTTATTGACTTCTTCATCAACGAAGCTTGGAAAGAAACTTGCAATTATTACAATTTGGTCTATCGAAATCCTCTCGTCGTCTTTGTAGAGGCTTTGAAAATGATCCACTCCTAGTCAAGACAAATCAAAAAAAGATGAGACTGTTTTGCCTTTAAAGTCGTTTAGACTCCAAATTGTATTTGTGTCTTTTTGGCCCTTTGCATAAGCATGGAATAACTTTGTATTCACATCCCCATTGGAAAGCCATGTAGCCCTACTTTTAAGGCTCCAAGCCACTTCTTTTTCTTCCAATAGTTTTCTTTTCTTTTCTTCAAGAGATTTTAGAGCCAATTTGTACTGGGGAGAGGAGAGGCCCCATCCTTTTGATTCATAAATAACTTGCAGGGCCTGTTCAAACTACAAAATCTATTGCTCATCCCTATTTATTTTATTGGTGGCCCATTCAACAGTGCTACTTTTAACTACTTGGAGGTTCTGATGGAATTTCCTTGAAGCTGACTCATTCACTTCACGATCAAAATTCTTCCAGTTTTCTTTGACCAAGTTGATGAAGCTCTCTTCTTTGAGTCATTCAGAATTGAATTTGAAAGGACTGGTTAGTTTTTGAGAACCTCCAATAGCTTCCGGAAATATGGGGAAGTGATCGTATTCTCCCCCACTTCCCAACCATTGACGAAATTGAAAAGGATTATCCACAATATATTTAAACACTAAGAAAGGATTAATTATTTTGGTTATTCTATCTTCTCCAACTCTCATATTTCTACAATATGGCCTTATTCTGACGGGATCAACATCTATTAGTTTGTTGACCACCATCATATTTGTAAAGAAGTCTAAAAGAGGGTCTGGTGGGGCTCTAGCACCCCAAACCTCCGCAACTCCCAAAGAGAAATTTAGATCACCTTCTAGTATGATAAATCCATATTGGACGAAAGACTTTCTCATAAATATTTCCCAAAGGGCAACATTTTCTATATACGATCCATAAACATTTACAGCAGAAAAAGAAATGGCCAAATTTTTCGAATAGAACTATGCTCAAAGTCCAGACTCACGGGCCCAAGAATTTACAATTTTTAGGGCCTGTTTATTCTACCCATTTTCTATCCTTCCTGAACTTCCCTTTGCATCAGACCCAATAAAATTCCAAGACGTCAAAAGTCCCTCCAAATTTTTTTGATCTTCTCTTCCTCCCCTAGAGTTTCTTGTAAGAAAATGATATCAGGACGGTTGGCTTCTACCAACCTTTTTAAGGTCGATTTTTTAGTCGGTCTCGCCAGAACCCTGTATTTGAAGGAGAGAAAATTCATGGGTCAACCTCTTCTCAGGATGAAAATGCTCTAAGTACCCTTGCGATAGAAATTTTTCATCATGCTTCCATATCTTCCAAAGCTTTTGTCTGGGATTTTTAATCCCTTCCTGGGCACCCAATAGGGAGAACCAAATTGACGCTAAGGCCCACTTGACCATTACTAACCCCACCCGCATCAGCGATTAGGCTATTTCTTATGTGGTACCTAATAGTCTCGTGTTCGTAATCTAGAGAAGAGTTTGGGGAAGAGGATTGGGAACTAACTGGTTTAGGGGCATCATCTAGGGAACATATTGCTAGTGGGGGAGAGGGGGAAGAGAAAGGGGGGCACCAGGATAACTCCATAGGGAAATTTAGAGACCTTAAAGACCAAACCCATGAAATCTTATCTTCTTGCAAGGAATACAGAATAGTAAAAGGGGAACACAGAAGAGAAGGAGGCTAAGGAAAGCCAATTTGGTTATCTGGAAGAGGAGAGTTCTTGCCCATTGCTTCCTGTGTTAGCACAATCGAAATATACATATTATTTGCACCCACAAACCTCCCCTTTAAAATCCTGGAGCTAAGGAAAGCCAATTTGGTTATTCGGAAGAGAAGAGATCTTGCCCATTGCTTCCTGTTTTGGCACAATCGCAAGATCCATATTAGTTGCACCCCCAACAACCAAAGAAACTAATTCAACCTCTGGGGGGGGTTTATCCTTTGGATCTAATTCCATAGCTTTTGTCAAAGATGAGCTCCCGTCTGAGCCCAAAATCGACTTCCCCTAAAAATCTTGATCATTATATTTCCTACTTCATCCCTTAAAGGGGAGCAATCACTTGTTAGCTAAGTACCAAAGTTGGTAAAAATGATGGAATCAAAAAAGCACCCCCTCGTAGTTGTTAGGACCCAATAATGTACCTTTTTGCTCATACCTTTTGCTATCATTACATCCTTTTCCCACTCATATTTAAGCCTACATTATCACCTTAATCTATTTTTCCAAAGGTATATAACGTTTCTTCTCTTTGCTATATGTTTAATTTGTTTTACATGTAATTTTACATTACTTTCATACTTAGCCATTAATCAGAAACATATAGTTGCTAAAACAGTTTGAAGACTGTAGTTAATATATTGTTGCTACTTGAAGACCACGTTGTTGAAACAATCAAACAATACACAAATCTCGTTGTTGAAACAGTCTGTGATTTGCTATGCTGAAACAGTATTTCACATACAACAGTAACAAGAAAAGATAATTAAAGGATTTGTTACACTGGCCTCAACAACTATACCTCAAGCTAGCACCATTACAACCATCGTTGCTGCTTGAAGACCACATTGCTGAAACAGTACACAAATCTCGTTGCTGAAACAGTCTGTGATTTGCGATGCTAAAACAGTATTTCACATACAGCAGTAACAAGAAAGGAGTTGTTACACCAGCCGCAACAACTGTACCTTAAGCAGCACCATTACAACCACTGTAACAACATTTTTCTACGGAAGATCAGAATATCCTATTTCAGCATAGAAGAGTAGATCAGACTAAGAATAGGATTTGTATGTATACATGTAATTTTATGCTTAAATTGTATTAAGAGGATTCTCCTCTTTAAATAGGGGATAAATCAACATTAGAGGGGGATTATTAAAGGCTTAGCTAGAAGAGAATTACAGATAAGGAGCATGTTCACTTTTGATATTGTAACTTGTCACATTGGACAGATGAATAAAAGATCTTCTGAGCATTTCTTCTTAGTTCCTTTCATTTCTGGGGAATTTTGTGAGAAGGAGAGGGCCCACCTTCTTCACAAGATTCACCCATTAGTTTCTGTAGTGTGTTAGTATTATTTTTATTCATACCTTATTAAAACTCTGTTTCAACTTATTGTTACATCGTTTTCATACAATTCACTCCTAGGTAATTGTTGATCATTTTGATTGGTAATTCTGTTTGCAAAATGAGTTTATGAAAGTGTGATAGTCAGAGACAGGTGCTGAAGATTCCTACTTTAGGGAATAGGGTCATTTTCTCTGTTACAAAATTGTTAGTCTTCTTTGCAGTATGTTGAAAGGTTCCTTTTTCCTAGGTTGTTGTTTCTTAATGTAATCCAGGATTCTTCTAATAATTATTTTCCTTTGAATCTTAAACTCTGCAATAGATAGATTTCTTTTACTGTAATTCAAAGTAGAACTTCAATCTGTTCAAAGCAAGGTGTGATTAGTGTAACTTTTACTACAACTTTGGATTGCTTTTGAGATTGAGCATATACAGTGTCTGATTGCCTTTGAAATAAACAGACTTCCCTCGGTTGACAATTTATGTAACACTTGATTGTTTTAATTAATAAGCAATTATAGTGACCAACAATAGTCCAACTTCTGAATAAAATACCTATTAGATGCTACAAACTCCAAATCTGCATCCAAACCTCTTCGCAGGTTAATATAGACCAAGATCCGAGCCATATTATAAGAACATGTCTCCTTGAAAAACCAATAAACATCCAAATAGGTACCCAAGAGGTTTCCTAGCACCTTGAAGTAGTTTTCATTCCAAAACTCAATTGGCAGCCCCAGGAGCCGGACCCAAAAAGGGAGAACATCCACTCTTTCTCTTTCAACATCAAAAAGAGACAACCAATTTTTTAACAACACAGGTGATGAATCTATGAACCAAGATATGTTTTTAATCTTCTCTACATCTGAAAGTGAGTACAATTTGAAGAAAAAATAGCGTATCGACAAAGTACCTACCACCGAAAGAGATGAGAATAGTGAGGACCAATTTTTTGAGGCCCATTCCTGCTAGGACTTCTTTCCAAGTCAAAGGTCATGAGCTCTACCAACCAACATTAATTCCTACATTGATTCGGCTCAAGAAAAAGGACATCAACCCCCATGACCCTCTTTTGAGTACTCTCGGATGGCGTCACACCTTTGTTTCTGATTCCATTAGAAGTTGTGGAGGACTTTGAGTCCCTCGGTCCTTTACTAACAGCTGGAGGGATGGGAAGAGATATCAGGGTGGAATCAAGAACATCCCCCTTAGGGTTTCCAAAACCCTCGTTTGACGGTTCACCACAAAGTCTTCAAAATAAAATTATGAAGGAAGAGAAGAGAATCCACCGAAAGGATCCGTCGATAGCAAAGAAGAGGAAGTAAAATCCTGAGAGAAGTTTGATGTTGAAGAGGAAATTTATGCAATGCATAAGCATGAGCCTAAGCTTCACTACGACCCACACCTAGGCATGAGACACAATCATAGCCCTGAACACTAAGCAGGGGAAGAGTCGAGGTTGAATCTTTCCGAAGGGGAAGATGAGAAGGGAACCATGGTTAAGGCTCCAATCCAAAAACATTTAGATCAGTTTCCCCTAAACTGGAACCAACACCCACACCAAAATCTGAACCAAACCCCGAGGCCACGACTGGTGACAATTGGTCCAGAAGAGCCTGTGTGGAGGGTAGAAAATCTGGAAGCCCTCCTAGAGAAAAAAAAATGTTTGAATGACACAGTGGAGAAGTTGAAGAGAAGATATTTTCAAGAACCCCACTTCCAGCTGGAAAATTCCACATCTAGGCTTCTTCTACTGGGTCCATGGAATAGTCCAACTCTTCGTCGTAGATTCCAATGTCCATTGGATAAAATCCGCCTACCAGCTAAGAAACGAAAGACCGTTACCTGCCAACCCTAACACCAGAGAGAGAAGACACTAGAAGCAGAAAAAACCAAGACTCGTGCATCACTGGAGCGAAGACAGCAAAAGGAAAGAGGGATTTTGGGGGAAGACATGTGGGAGCCCTCAAGCCTAAGGGCCGAGGTCTAAGGGACTTGCGGTCATGTGAGTATAATTAGTAAAGCCCTGAAACCGCAAACATCCCCTTATTGTGCATAACGATCTACTATCAAAAGTAATGTTAATACTTATTATTATAAATAATCAATATTAAAAAATATTTTCATTTCTTAAATAATACTTTAAAAATAAATTTTATAATAGCGTGGATGTATAATTATAATGGTGTATGAAATTTGTAAAAAGTATAAAGATAATGAAGATTTTATTTCAATCTTGTAGCTTATACTTTATAAAATAGAAGATTTTATGAAATATGTTATTATTAAAAGAAACTGATAATGTTATTAATAATATCAACTCCCTAACAATATTTTAAAAACGTAGGATGCATTAAAAAATTTCAAATTTATCATCATTATTTTAAGAAATTCATTGAAATAGAGTTTAAAGTTTAATGATTTTTAATATTATTCTATTTTTTATAATATTTTTATTTTTTTTAATATTTTAAATTCATTTAAAGTTTAAAGATCATGTTTTTATTTTTTTTTAATATTTTAGATTCATTTAAAGTTTGAAGAGAGTTTATATAATAATAATAATAATAATAATAATAATAAACTATTTTTAAGGTCACGACCAAGCCACATCAAATTGGTGTATGAGATCCTCTTGTTTGTGAGATAAAAAATTTCCTGAACCTCGAAACTTCCTTATTTATTTTTTTAATTTATGTTTTTAAATTAAATATATAAATATAATGTTGAGTCTCTTTAACATTTATTTATTGAGCATTTTTATTATTTCAAATTTTATTATTTATTATTTTTAAATTATTTTTTTATTTAATATTTAATAGATAAATTTAAAATTTAAGAGTTATTTTTATTGGAAATTTAGTAAATATGTTATTTTCTTTAATATATATTTCTAAATTTTTAAATTGATATTTTAATTTTTTTTTCCATTATCTCATTACTATGTTATTTCATTTTATTTAAAAAATTTCAAGCACATAAAGTGTTATTAGTTGGTTCCATAAAGTATTTTAAGTTGTTTTATTGAATTTATTGTATGTAGAAACCATCTATTTGATAAAGTATGAGTTACAAGAGAGTTTCACCTATCCCACTCTCATTTTTATTAGTTGGTTCCATAAAGCATTTGAAGTTGTTTTATTGAATTTATTATATATACAAACCATCTATTTGATAAAGTATGAGTTACAAGAGAGTTTCACCTATCCCACTTTCACGTTTATTATTTGGTTCCATAAAGTATTTTAAGTTGTTTTATTGAATTTATTGTATGGAAAAACCATTTATTTAATAAAGTATGAGCTACAAGAGAGTTTCACCTATCTCACTCTTAAGTTTATTAGTTGGTTCCATAAAATATTTTAAGTTGCTTTATTGAATTTATTATATGTAGAAACCATCTATTTAATAAAATATGAATTACAAGAGAATTTCACTTATTCTACTTTCACCTTTATTAATTGATTCCATAAAATATTTCAAATTGTTTTATTGAATTTATTGTATGTAAAAACCATCTATTTAATAAAGTATGAGTTACAAAAGAGTTCACATATCCCACTCTTATTAGAATTGATAATTCCATTTCAAAACCATGTATCAATTCAATATCATAATTTCAGCATTATCATTATATTATCATCTCACAACATCATTGTTATTATGCCCCATCATCACATCATCATATATCAAGTTTGAAAGGTTAGTTTTAATTGCAAAATATCATAATTTCAGCATTATCATTATATTATCATCTCACAACATCATTGTTATTATGCCCCATCATCATATATCAAGTTTGAAAGGTTAGTTTTAATTGCAATTTGAGGATATCTATTCATCCAACTCTTTAATGATGATATAATTTTTTGAGGATATCTATTCATCTAACCCTTTAATGATGATAAGTTACAAAAAATAGTTATATTTCAATTCACATAAATAAAGTAACCCTATCTAACCCTTTAATGATGATAGGTTACAAAAATAGTTATATTTCAATTCACATAAATAAAGTAAGTAAAAAATTGAGAAATAAAATATTGTGTATTTATTTTTTTTTAAATGTTAAAATTCATCTTGTAATTTCAATATAAACTAATAATAAACATATTATTTTGTAATTTTAATTTTAATTGTACTCTTCTGGAACACATATTTTATTGTTAATATTTTATTATTATATATTTAGATTTAAATATTAAATTATTAATATTTAAATGTTAAATAATAAATTTTAATAATAATTATAATAATAATAATTAAATTTTTAAAATATTATTAAAATTGAAACGTAATTCTCCGCCGACAGATTGATTCTTCGTGCATATTGTAAATTTGAAATAAATTAAAATAACCATTTTATGGTAAAACCAATTGTATACTTCAACGCAATTGAGAGCCGGTAAACTCTTCCATACAACTATTTTATGGACTAAAGCAAATGGGTGTAAATTGAACTCTAAATCTCATACTAGTACTCTTCCATAAAATAATTTTATCATCTGTATAATTTAGATCCTTTGAGTGATTTATCTACCCTTCTCATGGTTGTCAAGAGACTGGCCATTACAGAATCCCTTTTGATCAAATGCAACAGTACCAGAATCGGGAACCACAGTATGATATCAGTTAGTGTGGAAATATCAGCTTGAAGATGGATGACAGAGATCACAAGGTTGAGATCATCATTTGATTTCTCATTATTAAAGACACTTATACGGAGTCTTCTGGACCGAGCAATCTCATAATAAAAATACATATAAACATAAGTATTACATTTTTTTTTTTTTTTATTAAATGAAACGGACAAAGCTAGAAGTAAATACATTGAAACGTGTATTTATAATTTATAATTAATATAAATTTATTTTAATTTTAAATATATAATATTAAAAAATTAATATTTTATATTTATTTTAAAATATAAAAAATTAATAAGCCTTGAAAACCATTGTATTACGAAGAAAACACCTTGGAAGTGGTGTAGCCCGTTAATTTTGAAATAATTTTATGTAGTAAAAATGGACTAATACATTAAAAAATTAAAATCTAAAAAAAATAACTATATATAAATCAACTAAAACAATAGTTTTCAATTTACATAATTTCTTGATGGCTCTACCCAACAACATAAATTATTGTTCATTCGACCATGAAACGATCCAGCACTGAGACCAGGATTGAGACTGTCCAAAAACCAATCTTAAAAATATTATGATATTCGTTATTTTAATAGAGGTCGTTTCACATCAATAATTACGCCGAAAGGCGTATACCTATTGACAATGGGCACAATTAATCACCTTTTAATCATACATTTCAATCTTAGGGTTGGCAATTGAAGATGCTGGCATATTCTTCGTCGTCCTCTCTAATCAATGGATGAGATTTTGATAAATTAACTTCCGCTCATCTATAAAGGCGTACGTTTATGTGTTTACTTTTTCACATTTACAAAATAAGATTAAAAAATTACTTGCTCACTACCAGATTGACACGTTCAGTGATTAAGAGATAATCTATTAAGCTGCCCACGATTTACTAAATTATTGTTACTGGGCGGCGGACAGGTATGGCCGCGTGGGTTTTGGATGCCAATTAAAAAGTTTTATGCGCAGTGTGCAAATGTTTATGGCCGCGTGTATGTGAAATGAAGCGTTTCAACCTCCAACCTCCCCTCCGCGCGCGTTTGAAGTCTTGGCCACGAATATGAAACGATTGCGAGAGCGCATCCACAAAAGAGCGAGTGCGCATCAAGGTTCTTGTTCTTCTATGCCTCTCGGACCGCCGCTATTTTTTTACGATCCCCATTCTTAAGCTTAAATTAATCAATCTTTTGCATGAACTGTATTTGTATTTGTGCAGGACATGTTTGCCAGTTCGTCGGACTTTGCCAGTGCGATATCGGTATGGGAAAGGGCCCTGGAGGTGGAGATTGATTACCAAAACCCTATTCGTATGGAGAGGGACAATGTACAGGCTCGCGTAAGGTGTTTGCGCAGTCACA
>JASDQU011402276.1:28260-39073 GCA_032191745.1 Picea mariana
ATTCTCCATTGTGTTTGATATTGCAGAATGAAACAAGCCACTATAGTAACCAATTAATTGCCACATATAACAGTCAACAAACACAAGAAAAAGCCAAACAATATCTAGCTTAAAATGGATTTAATGTTCGGAATTTCGATCAGTCGAATAAATGTATATACATGTTGAACAAAATAATAGAAATCAAAATTATATGGGAATGGCACCAATGGAGAAAATGATCAGCACCATTATTATCAAGCATGCATTGATACTTCTCATCATACCCATTTGGAGTTTCTGCAATTAACATTGTCGATTCTTAACTTCATACAATGGCATCCAATGGGTATCGGTTTTTATTCATGAATCAAAGAGCCTAGATAAAGGCATGACGAAAACTATGGCAGAAGCCACATGATTTTTAAGACCGCTCCTAAATACTCGACAGTCATATTCAGTTTGTTGTACGCCCTAGCAAGGGATTAAATATTAGTTTTGTCTCACATACACACAATTTAAACGTTGTTGGCCAGACGTTAAAGTTGAACATGTCACACCATTTGTAAGTGTCTGGACTCCGTGTTGATGTGCATGTCAAAACTCACACTCAGTGATTCACACAAAAATAAAAATAAAATAAAATGAAGTTTCTGAAATTTTCAAGTTTTACTTATACATCTATCAATTATGGCTCTTCTTTATTATTATAATCATTTATCACATTAACTGCATAAATAAGATCATAAGATCACTGAAAGAGAGGCAATCACAAAAACAATAGAGACACACAGATTATCTTGGGAAACCCTCATGGGGGAGAAAACCCAGCAAAAACTTCCTCAATATAGATAGACCAAAGACCGAACATAAGATCCTCCTCTACTCCTTCACTAGGAAGAGTAGTGCACCACTTAACCAAGAAATACTGAGACACATACCAAGAACCCTCATTGATGTCACACTTAGCTACAATAGCAGTTCCTCCAAGACTTGTGCACTTCTTCATAGTTGCAGAGCTAGTGTGGTGAGTGTGTCCAAATGAGGCACTAGCCTCTCTTATAAATAGTGGTCTCGCCAGCCTATAATTAGGTCTGGGCCAACCTGTCACTTTACCCTCTTAATTTACAATTAAATGTCAATGCACAATAGGGTTTATTTTTACTAAGGCATAATAGGACCTAATTAAATATAATAAAATAATATTATTCAACTCTCTCTTAGGTAGAATATTCTTCGAAGTAACAATACTTCAACACTCCCCCTTAACAAGAAGGGTATTCTACTGACAACATTAATAACAACTGACTCGACTCAATACATCATCAAGAGGAGGGGACATCGTCATCAACATCGAGAGCACTGTTGGTCATATCTATAGGTCATCGAATTTTTTTCTCAACATCAACATCAGTAGAAACTGAACATCATCATCATCTACATCACGGAGATAGAGTAACATCATCATCATCAACAACATGAAGGTGGAATGTCAACATCAACAAAACAAAGCTGGCATAACATCATCATCATCAATAGCATGAAGCTGGAACATCAACATCAGCAGCAACATGAAGCTGGAACAACAACATCAAGAACACAAAGTTGGAACATCAACATCTATATGTGGCAACAAAATGAGGCAGGTGCATCAACAAAAACATATGTGGTACTCTAATAGACCGTCCTTACCGGGCCTTCGGGATCTTCTCGGGAATCATAATATTTCCTAGGATATAAAATTCTAACAGGCTACCACATGGTACTCTAACAGACCATCCTTGCAAAACCTTCGATATCCACTCAAGAATCATAAGTTTCTCTATGATATAAAATCCTAACTAAGCTACCACTACTGACCACAACTGGCATATACATGCACATGTACTCTGACATATCATCCTTATCGAACCTTCGGGATCTTCCCAGGGATGATCAGTCCTCTAGGATATAAAATCCTAACTGAGCTACTTCTTGTTGGTCAGGATACCATAGTATTATTGGCATCACTCCCCCTTTCAAGGGAGGTATTTTCGGACTACACCAAGCTTGTCTCAGAAGTACTCAAACTTCACACGAGACAGAGGCTTAGTCAACACATCTGCAACCTGCTCATCTGTGCCAACATATTGGAGTTTTACAACTCCCTTATGCACCATGTCACGAATGTAGTGATACGTGATCTCTATGTGCTTTGTGTTATCATGAAACACTGGGTTCTCTGTCATCTTTATGCAAATTTGGTTATCACATAGAATCATGGTAGCTTCCATCTCCATATCGAATAGACCTATCAACAACTTACAAATCCATATGGCTTCACGACTGGTGGAACATGATGCAATGTACTCTTCTTTTGTCGTGCTGAGAGAAATATTGGATTGCTTCTTGCTTTTCCATGAAGTCATGGATGACCCCAAACTGAAACAACATCCTGAAGATATTCTTCTGTCTAAATCACTTCCAACCCAATATGAATCAGTATAACCATACAGTACGAAGTTGTGATCTCTAGTATAACAGAGAAAATAATCTAATATACTCTTAAGGTATCTCATCACATGATTTGTAGCTACAAGGTGAACACGTCTGGGCTCCACAACAAAGCATATATTTGGCATGTTATTCATTAGATACATCAATGAACCAATAATTTTTCAGTATAGAGTAGCATCAACTAACTCTAACAAAGTATCAACCAGAAGATTCAGATTTGTCTCCATGGATGTGGCCATGGCTTTACATTTCAACATGTCAAACTTTTTAGGTATTTCAACTGCATACTTCCCTTGGTTAAGGAATATATTCTCTGTGCTCTGCCAAACATCAAGACCTAATACATAATACATCATTCCTAGGTACTTCATTTCAAATTCAGCGACAAGCTTCTTCTTACAATATGTAATGAGATTTTCTTTATTTTTCAAGACTAAGTCATCCACATATAGCAGTAATAAAACTGGCCCATAATTCTCAATTTTGAAGTAAAGGTTGGGATTAGGTTTACTCTTGGTAAATCCCAAGCTCATCAGAAAACTCTCAATCCTGCCATACCAAGCTCTTGGAGCTTGCTTCAACTTGCTGACATGAGTCTTCATGTCTTGTACTTCAAAACCAAATTTTCACATCACATTGTACCAACCTGGTACACTTTCTTAGCTACAACTCAATATCAAAAATCATGTGCTAGCTCTATGTGCTTTTTGTGAAGCACTATCTGTCTCACTTCATGAGAGTAGCTCCTCTTCTCTCTCTACAATTGTTCCTCTAGGACCGAGACTCTACACCTCCATCTATTATTTTTTAATTTGAGAATAACTACTTTATTCTCATTGTGGTTGTTGAACTCTGAGAGTAACTCCTCTACTCTATCAAGGAAATAGCTTCATCTGAAACTGAGAGTGGCTCAATGAATGACACTAAGGGTAGCTTATCCTCTTTCTCTGGAGGTAACTCAATCTTCTATTGTAGTCTTTTTTCCATGGCCCAACTAATGTACTGCACCAACTAGAACTGGAGATAACTCAATCTCAAATATAGGGATTGTCATACATGCTCCCTCTGAATCTCATATTGTGTCGACTTCTTTTAATGAATCATGTTTGTTCTATATATACTTCTTTTGATTACTGGAGCAAGTGTCTCATCATAGTCTTCTCCCTCTTGCTAGGAGAATCCTCTGGACACAAATCAGGCTTTGTACATCTTTATATTGTTATCTGCAGCATGCTTGATCTGTTAGATCAATCTTGGAAGTCACCACTGGCTTCCCTTATGGTCTCAAAGAAAAATACATATCCCAGTCCTTCTTACTAGCTTCCTCCTTTGTCATTGAAACAAGGGAATCTTCTCAGGAGATTTCATGTGTCCTAGAGGTCTATGAAGCTACGATCTAGTCTTCTCAACTCATGGAATATCTCCACAAGTCTTGGAAGATGCCTCTTTTTCCTATTTGATCCTTTTGAGATCAAGCTTACTCTGAGTCTTGATTTCTTCTGAGTCTACAAAAACTTCATAGTCTCTGCAGGATATACTTGGTGTTGAATACCAAGTCTTAATATGAAAAGTCGAGTCAGACTTCAAACGAATTCTACTTCTTGTCAAGGTGGCTGCATTATCCATTGACCAAGTCTATTGTCAGTTCTATTCTAATTTTAGGTCATCTTTGGAGCCTTATGTGACTTACAATCAATCTCCATATGAGATACTCTATATCTCAAAAGTATTTTCTTCAGCATCTTCTTTGGTACATGGATGTATATGGTCATGTATACAACTTGTATAGTCTACTCTATGTCTCATATAATATGTTTCCTCCTGCAACCATCACTATAGCTTCCTCAAGGTTATCACATGTGACCTTTTCGGAACAAGAAAAACAAGGGAGAAACAACAGATAAGAATAATACTCTTTATAATAATAATAAAACAATAGAAAGCACAATCATCACAGTAGCTCCTTTAGAGATATCACTTGTGACTTGCTTGGAACAAGGGTCAAAAGTAAGAAATATAATAGTAAGAAATCAGAGCAACACTCTTCTAGTATTGTGATCAATCATTCCTCCATGGTAACCTAGAAACAAAACAAGAAGTTTCTCCTGGAGGAGATGTCAGTTATATCAAGTAAATAATTACAATAAGCATTTATCTCGATATTTCTCACTTGCTACCAAGTGTTCAAAAATAAAATTTTCAAAGATTGCTATCACAATTATAGTTTTTAGCAATTATCAAACTTCATATGTGCAAATTTGAATCTTATCAATTTAATCAATCAAACATGGAACCTAGAGTCTTATCCTCAAGAATGAGTGTTGTTGTTTTTCTTCTGAGTCTCCTTCACTCAAGATGACAAGCATTTTATTCAACCTGTCCTCTATACTAAGACAATATGATAACTTGACGGAAATTTGAGTTAGGGAATAGACTCTATAATCTCAAATTTAATGAATCTAATACTTTGAATTTAATTTTGACCAATGGTTAGTATGATAACTTCAACGGATCAGAATGAAACCTGGATATTCATAAGATCCTTTCTCCTACAAGTACCCTTTAAAATAATGATACAGTTTAAAAATATGCAAGTACATACCTCTGACAGCATCAACAGGTAGTGGCACCATCCAACATCAGCGACAAGCAAAAACAAACCTTTAAAACTTCAAAGGTGTTGCAATTTTTAATCTAAAGGTAGTTGGAGATTTGTGAGGGCGAGTTCCTAGGTGTGGTTACTTTCTCCAACGTCCTCCTCCAACATGGAAAATGTCACATTTAGGGTTTATACATAAACCCTAATTCTACAACAACTGCAACATTGAAAATCGACTCTGGGAGAGGGTGCACTGAGGCTAGCTAATTCTTTATAAATTGTGAATTGGTCTCTTTCAGGCCTGCTCTGATACCATGCTAAAGTTTTAATTATACAACTAGCAGTTACGTTTCTTCTTTATTATTATAATCATTTAGCACATTAGCTGCATAAATAAGATCATTGAAAGAGAGGCAATCACAGAAACAATAGAGATACACAAATTATCCTGGGAAACCCTCATGGGGGAGAAAACCCATCAAAAACTTCCTCGATATAGATAGACCAAAGCCCGAACATAAGATCCTCCTCTACTCCTTCACTAGGAAGAGAAATGCACCACTTAAGCAATAAATACCAAGACATAGACCAAGAACCCTCCTTGACGTCACACTTAGATGCAGTAGTAGTTCCTCCAAGATTTGTGCACTTCTTCACAGCTGCAAAGCTAGTGTGGTGAGTGTGTCCAAATGAGGTAGTGGTCTCTCTTATAAATATTGGTATGGTCATCCTCTAATTAGGTATGGGTCGACTTGTCACTTTACCCTAATAATTTACAATTAACTATCAAGACACAATAGAGTCAAATTTTACTAAGACACAATAGAGCTTAATTAAATATAATATAATAATATTATTCATCTCTCTTTTAGATAGAACATTCTTCAAAATAACAATATTTCAACATGAAATCATACTAATGTGTAGTTCAAAATTCATTCTTAAAATTCAAAAATTACCTTTTTATGAGAGAAACAAAACAAATACAAGGATAGGTGCGAAGCAGCAAGTCCCTTCCTTCATGGAAGAGTTTTCATCGCTTGACTTGGCATGGATGAGGATGTTGAAAATTTAGGTTGAAAGATCATAACCATAGATCAAAACATGTTGTCATTGTCATTGATTGACTTTACTTACTATGTGACATGTTGCTTTAATGTCAATCTTGAAAGACAATCTTGGTTGTTCGCTTGAGAAAATCCCATGTGATAGAAATACCATGTCTTTTTCTACTCATCAATGGAATTTCTAAAAGTACAAATGCAAGAGTAGCAGCGTTATATCTTTTATGTTCATCAATGGCAGGGACTTGTTTCTCCGAAACTTTGCTGGTTCTACTAGTGGCTCAGTATTTGGTTAACAAAATTGTCCATGGATGAAGAAATATTATTATTTCTGTTACTCGAAACCTGTCAACCTGTCAACCATATCCAGAATTTTTTTTAATTATGCTTTTTTGTTTTATTCCGCCAGTCGCTCGGTGCCTGGATAATAGAACCACTAGATAGAACTAAGTTTGTTGGTTGATATTCTGTCAACCAGACGTTAGAGAACTTTAAAATCACATTGCTAATGTGTCCTCGTGGCCCAGTGGACGGTTAACAGATATGTTGAATTGAAAGGTTAAATCTGAAATTTTGTTACAATACGTACCATAACCACTTTTACTATAAATAAAACCCTAGTCATGAAAAGAGTGGCACTGCAATCATTGAGAACAGAATAATCTCAATGAAAATTTGTTTTCATGTTTAGACTTGGCGATCTAGTGAATAATTTTTTCTACCGACTCAGTTCTCTACATATTATGAGCTATTAATCAGTAAATAATTCAGTAAATAATTTGGTCTTCCATCTTGGGTCTATCCATATTATGAACTGTTATCTTCATTCAGGTTCTAGAAAATTTGATAATTTGTTTGGCAATAGTGACAAAATTGTGATGTTCAATCTCTTTCGCAAATTAAATTTAGCGGAATCGCCAATTTAGTGATTATATACGAGGAAATCCCTCGATCAACAAGGGGATAGTTACCCAATCACAAGTCACAATTAGACTTGGTTCTGTTTGGGATGGTAACTTCAAACCAAAAATATGTGAACCTGATTTTCCACTCAAGAGTAATTTTGATTCATTTTTATTAATATTTAAAAAAAAAATCTATATAATGTTTAAATTATTGCTGAACAAAATATATATGTACATATACTAATTCTAACTTCCTATCAGAATCATGAGAAAATTATAGAAATCATATAAGAAAGAAAGATAGTTAATCAAGAAATTGGCCAAAATATCATTTTCTTCAACATTAGATCCAAACTAATAACAATATAGTTTGATTATAAAATTTCCAATCCCTTGCTCTTCCTATGAAATTACATTAAATAAAATTCAAATTCTTAAACATAGCACAATTTCCTCTTTTCTTTCAACTAATTTAAACAAATAGAAAATCAATTCCACATTTTTTTGTCTCAAGAACAATCATCTCCTTCGCTGCCAGTGGACTCTTTGTTGGCTTTACCTTCCTTTTTTTTTAAGAAATGTTTTCGATAATGTAAAATTTTCTACCACTTGTGAAATTAGAGGTGGACGTGGAGAATCTTCATTCAATTCACAACGATAAAGTTTCTTAGCAATTTCTTTATGCTTTATTTTGAACTTGGAAAGAAAAAACTCAATTGACTTTGAACACTTAGTAGACTTGGAGATAAATTATTACATTCCATGAGTCGATCTAGGTGATTCTATCAGCAAGTGAGTTCAATAAGTGTTTAGGATAAGGGACACTCAAGAAAATACAAAATTACAAACTCCCTCAAAATCTATCAAAGTAGTTAAAGTCCATGCTTCCCTTATCCTAAACACTTTTATCCAATTCGTCTATATTTTTTTTGTTGATCAATATGCATATCCTCAGGTGCATTATATTTTATCTATTCTCATGTTGATTGTACATTATCCAATAGATCAACACTTTCCTAAGCATTGCCCTGTTTTTCATTCTTTTCTTTCAAAAAAAATCATTTTTTCTATTAAGATGCCAATTAAAGAATTATTTTGCTTTTGGGATATTCCTTATGTCTTCCATCCTTTGGGCCACTTCTTGATAATTGTGATATCTTTGAAAAATAAAATCAAAGAGAGAATCCTCATGAACATGGGCTTTGACATTTCTTACCATGCTACATGTTTTTTAAAAAGACCTATTGGGTCATGCCTTTTGAAATTACTTTGAGATAATTAAATATCACCAAGTTGTTTGGCTTAATTTAATGCATGCTTGGCATTCACTAAAGAGTAACTTTCGAGTGGAATAGGAAAGGAAGGTCATTGTTTTTTCTGACTTTTTGATTTCTCTTAACACAAGTCTATCTGAGACATACCTCGGAAAAAGATGTGGTGCTCCTTCACATCCATATATCATGATATAAGGAAATTCCTCATCTAAAAACCAATCTCCTATTTCCTTGATTGCATTTATGGCTTCTTGAGAAAACCTAGGAGTTGCTTGGATTTTCAATAAAATGTATAATGGAATCATGAAATTATCACAAACTTCATAAAAACAATTTTTGCAATTAATAACCCAGAATTTTGAACAATAGACATGGACTGGAACTTGAGATATTGACCAAGTCCATGACATCATTGGAAAATGGGTGACTACAAAAACTATATCTACTTAGTAACCAGACATGAAAAACCCTAGACAATGACCTGGTGGTGCTTCCTTTGATTTCTTAACTTCTTCTTAGAGGTTTGCTAAACGTATATGCCCCCAATTGAAATTTTTCCTTGCCAAAATTTCATGAATAAGGGGAATCCATCCTAGTTTGAATTTATGAGAGTCATTTTCACCAACAATCGACATAACATTGTGCTTACTAACATGTGTGGTTTTTTTCATATTTTGAATTGGATATACTCTATCTAAAATAACCTTGAAAGAAGAAGGATCATACCACCACTCCCTAATTAGCTCAACCATTTGAATTTCTTCCTTTTTGATTTCTCTTGATATAAATTTATCAATAAACTTATCATCCAAGTTAACCTATCTTGCTTTTAATTTGTACATATTTGAAATACCTTCAAACCTAAATAACTCAATGACCTAACGAGAATAATTGACAATTGTACAAGTTTTAATATTAGTATGGAAAATAATCCATCGTACCATGCCATAGTAGGGTATAATGGTTGGTCTGGAAGCTACTTTGTGCATTTTGGACTTTTTAATATCTTCAAAATCATTAACATCAGACTCATACTCATCCGCAAAATCATCTTCTTCAATGAAATTATAAATCTTGCCCCATTCCATGCAATTCTTGACTCCAATTTTATGAAAAGTGTCTAAATAAAAATCCGAGTTACGATTACTTTCTATCCCCTCCTCAAACTTCTCTTTATTTCCTTTCCCCTTCTTAGTCATCCTATTTCAAAGAAACATTAAAATAAAAATTTGATTCATATTTCAAAATAGAAATGGGAATTTCAAATTTAAATGGAGGGCTACAAGTAACCAGATATGTAAATTATGAAGAATATTGTAAATTTTCTTCTTGAAATTCAACTGGTGAACGCTATTTTTCTTACACCAATCTCATAGCATAGTAAAGATAAATAAAAATAAAAATTAAGTGTGTGATATGCATATAATAGACGTTTTCTAGGTTCAATTCTCATCGCATTGTAGAATTAAATTCACTTGATGTGTGTTAATGAGCAATCGTCATAACATTAATGGACGAAATGGAAATTAAAAGTTTGAAAATAGCATCAGAAAGTTAAACTCATTTAACTAGCGCTGGACCACCGGATATTTCCTTATACCCAAGCTTCACGAACACATCAATAATGCTCGAGCTAGTGTAATTATATTTCTTAACATAATTTTGTTAAAAAATTTTGACATAAAACTTATCTATTAACCAAGTCACCAAACCCCAGGGCCACCGGGAAATTGTCGATGATTACGCACTATGATTCAAAACCTGAGTGGTCCGACAGACAACCGGGCCACCGGACCCCGACCAACCGAACTACCGGGCAACTTCTATGATTTGAACAATATAACAAAGAAACCAACCAGGCAACCGAATTATTCTTGTGACATAACTWAAAAAAATTATTCTATTAAAATTCACAAGTCATTCTATGGAGTTTAATTAGACACAATTAATGTTGCAATTCTAATAAATCTCACAAGCAAGGAATCTAAAAATTTGAAACAAATAGTAATGAATATAAAAATTAACTCAAAATATACAAAAACAAATAATAAAGGACCTACTATTTTATTCAAAATATACAATAATGCAAGCTTTGTTGTACCAGCCACAACATTTAGCAAGCTCCAAGTTTAACCAGTTTGGCTTTAAATCCAAAGAAACAAGTATTTATTCCATTGGTGGCCCAGTGCGTTAACAGAACCCTCCATTGGCAAGGAAAGATTATTCGTTATTGTTACTCGAAACTCCTCAACCATACATGGAAAAAGTCTTACTTCTATTTAATAGAAGCTCTAGACATAACTAAGTTCATTAGTTGATACTTCATCACAACACAAAACTTAAAAGGCGCATTGCTAATGTGTCCCAATGACCTGGTCGTTGGTTTTACTCCTGCCCCTTTATTAAGTTTCACTATTCATTGTATATTTCCAAAGTGACTCGATAGGGCTTGCAGTGCCATGCACACTTTATTAATATTATTAATATAATGTATTA
>JASDQU011402277.1:5746-22347 GCA_032191745.1 Picea mariana
GGGGGCCCGCTTGCCCCTAGTCAGGGGGATAGCCCCCCCGAACCCCGCAGAGGGGGTACCCCCCCTCTGCACTCCCCCGCATGGAAGAGTGTACATACTTCTAGGGTGTAAATACTACATGGGGTATAAACACGACTGAAAGCAAGGACCTCTGAATCAGAAAGATAATCAGGCTCCACAACCAACAGTATGCTCGCTCTGTACAAATACCTAACCAGGATGAAGGGGAAGACCTCAAAGATAATTCCTCATTCATGGATGATGAACCTCACGCAGTCCACTCTGCTAAATGTAATGAAGATCCCACACTTCGGAAGGCACCAGGAAGTGAACGCCTACATCAAGATATTACTTTCATGTTACCATGGTGGTTACTTATGGATAGACCACCAGATTACAGTCGATCTGACGTTGATCCATAGGATCACGAGATTAATTATGCAAGGACCCGACCCACAGGAGTTATATCCAGGAAAACCCACAAATCACACGCTAGCACAGAAGATCAAGGACACATATGGTGATGTTGAAAAGGGAACATGAGGCTACAAGGTATCCTCCATCCAGAATGGCGCAGTGCACCTAGCCTTCCAACTAATAGCTGGAAAGTTAGTAAGGAAGAACAGACCTATGTAGGTCACAGGCTTTGTTGTTGACCTCGCAGGGAAGTGCGTTGAAGGCTTGTAGATGAAATGGGTGAAGTACCTAGTTAATCAGCTAGAGATAGACTCTCGTGAAGAACAGGATCCAGCCTACGAGTTTCACTTTAGCTGGATCTTGATCCTCATTGCCTTGGTTATCTAGGATATGACGAAAGGTGCGACCTTCCCAGATATTGTACCATTTGAGACGCTTGTTGTGAAGCTCACTACCCTTTGGTACTCGAGTGATATGAACAAATAGTGGTATTAGAACATTGTTTTCCATAAATATTACCTTTCGCTGAAGAGAGGCATCGAAGATGAATCTCGCATGACTCCGAACACCCTATAGAGGTTCCAACCCCTGATAATTTTTTGTGCATATTGACACTTTATATACATAACAACACGAGTCGATGAACATAAGGAGAAGCTTTAGTCATACTACAAGATCACGGAAGAGGACTTGGAGGAGATCACTAAGGATTGGTCCGTAGACCTCCTTATTCCCACAAACCTTGCTGAGATGTCTGACCCTGATAGCCCAGAGACCACGCATAAAGAACATAATACACCCAGGCCCAGCAAAATGAAGAAGACCAAAGAGGTCCAATAATTAAGCAATGTCTCAGGAAAGACTGCTTCAGTATCACCTGATCGCGGGGGTGATGACAAAGTAGAAGAACTAAATGAAAAAGGAACTGAACAAAATTCAGGTGAAGTAACACTGCCCAGAGACGAGGTCGATCCCCTGAAGAAAAGGAAGGTTTCTCCCCTAAAACCTTCTTCCCAAAAGAAATCAAAATCCACCGTGACCAAGATGAAGACTCTACTTATTGTCGATGATTTTGAATACTCTACGATGCTTCATTGGAAATCCTGGAGAAGTAAGAAGCCAAGTAGGAGGAAATGTATTATAGAATTGAGGTCAAACTTCGAGGGGTATAGCAGCCCCTCCAGTCTAGTCGTGCAATCTCCACTGCACCCCTGCCATGAGGATAACCAGAGTTGGGATATGAGGTAGCCCAACTCCACCGACTAGTTGATGCGGCCGAAGCTCGCCTTCGTCACGCTCAAGAACAAGCCACCCAGGCCTTGAAGCAAGTGCAAAGCATACTTGTAGAAAAATGTAGAGTTGTAGAGTAGGAGAAGGTTACTCTCTAGGAAAAGTTTGAAGAAGAGAAAGTACAGATGCAACAAGAAAAAGAATAGTTGCTCGCAGAGAAAATCGAAGTGAGGGAAGTAGTCAACAAAGCACTCTGCTCTATGAAAGTCTTAGAGATACAAGCATAAGATAGAATCATGCATCAAGTAGATAAGCTTGCAGAAGCTATCCAATAGCTACAACAATGAATCATGGACTTAGAGCTCCTCACAGTGCCTAGCACCCCGCAGGATGTGAGGGACCAAAGAGAAGAAACTGCTTGAAGCGCAGTTGAGAGAATAAAGGTCCTTTCCATGGAATGTAAGCAACTCACTAATCGCAGTGCCCAAACCTATGAGCAACTCACTTAGAATCTAGAACTAAAGGCACTGGAGTCATAGCTATGGAAAGAATGAAGTGATCCTAGGAGCAACGCACTGCCCAACAATAGGTCCACACTATCCAAAGAAAATTCATGGATGTGACTCAAAGGCTCCAAACTGTACAGGATAAGGCTTACCAACTGTTGACCGAGATCAAAGGCCGAGGAGAGGATCTAGAGAAAGTCATCACTGCAGCTGAACAACGCCTAGAGGGACCTGTCAATGAAGCAGTCATACAAGAATTCATTGAACAAGAGGCCATGGAACAACATCAAGTCGAAGCAGCTCGAGTCAAGCTCGAGGATTTCGAAGCAGAACTAGTTTGATCAGATTTAATCGGGGTGAGTCACAAGTGAGTGTTGGGGGCATGTTGGCCCTTGAGCAAGTTTTGAGGATTCTTGGTCATGTTTGACCTAATTTTCGGACTTCGATAGGCTTTCAAAGGTGGAGCATAAGACGAAGCAGAGATCACAGGATCTCGACCCCTTTTAGGGATCTTTTTGGGATTTGGAAATATGTAATGGGTATGGGAATGTCAACCCATGGGTTTACCCATGCTTAGGCCTATTTTTTAATGTATAAATAGAAGGCTAGGAAATGTAAGAGCGGGGCAGTTGCAAGTTGGCTAAGTGATAGAATTGGATCTATGTGATCAAGAGTTGTAAGTGCTTTGGTGCATACTACGTGAGACTTGTAGAGCTAAGTGCAATTCATTGTAAGAGACTGTGGAAGGCTCCATGCTTAGATATACTCGAGGAAGGAGGATCTAGCAAGCTACGCATATCTCTTGTCCTCTGCAGAGTAGGGTTTTGAGGCTCTGTGCATATAACCGATTGGAGAAGCTAATAAAGAAGACAAAGAGTTGGTGGACATAGCCCCAGGGTGGGGGTGAACCATGTACATATTGTGTTTCTCTAATTTGTGCGATGTGTTGATGCGTTTATATGTTAATGTGCTTAGTGCTTTAATATAGATGAATGATTTGTCGATGCTTAGTGCTTAATAATATGGATGGATGTTGGATCTGAATTATATACATGTGCTCAGTGCTTGAATATACTAGATCCGATATGTTTCATCGTGCTAAGTGTTGTTCGATGCTAGATCTGATTGATTACTGCGATGCTCTGTAATTAGGGTTTACTGCACTGTAACTGAGATTGAATCTTGATTAATGTTAACTATTGAGTGCTCTATTAAGTGTTAGAATCACATATCCGTGTCCCAACTAAGGTTATAGAAACCTGAGTCTTGCAACCACCCTTGCCTCTACCTCGGGTGAGACTTCATATGCTTCGCAGGTGTTTCCGAAAGGGCCGGTAGTTAGGGTTTTGTTGGTGCATTGTTGTAGCGTTGAACCCTGGGTCTGCTCCTGTGCCAACAGTTTCTATGATTGAAGAACATTTTTTCAAATGTAACTTTGTGAGAGGTTTTGAAATGTCCAATGTTTTGAGTGGACACTCCAACAATCATCAAGGACATAATAATATAATATAATTGGAAAAGAGTGTTGAGGTTTGTTTATATAGAGGAGGACAAATCAATAGTCTTTACAGGAGAGAGGAAAGTAAATAGATAAAAATGGTCAAAATAATAAATTAATAAATTAATAGAGGTATTCGTTGAGATAAAAGATAACAGATAGAAATGGTCAAATTAATGAAATAATAAATCAATAGAGGTAGTTGTTGAGATTAGGGTTATAAGGTAGTTGTTGATATTAGGGTTATATAGGATAATCATAGAGGAGGTAAAGGTTAATGGGAAGAATGGAGAAAATAATAATTTAATAGAAGAAATAATGTTAGGGATTATAAAAGATAACGTATAGATAGGGATAAATTAATTAAGGATGATAAAATACAATAGATAGATACAGAGAAAATAATTAATTTGGAAGTTATTAAAATGGTAATATTAAAAAATTAGCATATTAGGAAATCAATAAATAAAAGGGGGTTTTTTATGGGATAATAAAAGAGGTGAAAAAAAGGGGGTGGCCCAAGATAATAAAAAGGTAATAAAGAACGAGATAAGAATAATAAATAAGGGGTTGAGGTAAAAACCATTGAGATATATCAAGAAGGTGATAGTGAAAATTTTGATCAAAGAATTTAAGGGACAACACTGATTAAAGTGATAAAAGTTTGTCGGTAAGAATAATTATAAAATAAAAGGAAATCATTAATTGGTAGGTGTGAGATTATAATAAAAGAATAGAGAAAATGAAAATGAATTTGTGAACCAAATCTAGAGGAATTCTTTAATTAATGTAGAGATTAATGAAACTAACCAAAGTAGGTTAACCTGTGAAACCAAGGTGAAAAGTGGAAATCGAAGTGAAGAAGAGTAATATGCAAGGAGAGGAGACTAGATGCAAGGAAAAGACCAATGGATCGGTCGGGATGAGGGACAGGGGGAGAAGATTAAAACTCAAAAAGGGGGGAGGAAGCCTAATGATCAAGGTGATGAATGGTGGGTTTCTAGGATTGGCTAAAATTGTAGCCATATCCTCGATTAAATTTATTGGTATGTTTTTTTATTTCAAGAGATTCTCAAATGATATGGGAGGAGTAATGAGGGGTAGAGGCTAATATTTTTATTTGGTCGAAGAAAATAAGGTTCTTGGATTTGAAAGAGTGCTAGGAAATAGTTGATTTGGATGTTCGTATATGGTTGGAATCAATTATATTCTCTTTAAGCATGGCTTTAACGATTCTACTAGTTTGACCTATGTAAGACTTCACATGAGAATAAAGAATTTGGTAAACACTCGGGCCAAACATTGGGTCGGATTTATATTTAGTTGTTATGAAAAGTTGTTTAAGGGTTTTGTAGGGTTTGAACATGGTTTTGATATCCTTCTTATTCAAGAGTTTTTCGATATATTTTATGGTTCCTTGGATGTAATGAAGAGATAGGAGAGACCAAGGAGGGGTGGAGGTTTTTGGTTTGGGGTTGTTAGTTGAGTGTACATTTCAATTGATTTGAGTGATATTATCCATTCAATAGAAGGGATTTGGTTAAATGGGCCTTTTCCTTAGTGAGGAATTGGGGGGAAGAAATGTGGAGGGTGCAAGTAATCAAAGTTTTTAAGAAAACATATTGTTGAGCTAGATGATGGTAGTATCTGGAATAAAGGTATATATTCATCTGAGTTTTCTCCTTGTAGACTTGGTGAGTGAGGGAGCCATCAAGAAGATGAGAGATGAGAACATATAAAAAGGGGATAGAGTTTTCCTTTTGGGTTTCCATAGTGAATTGGATGTGGAATGAAATTATATTGAGATTATTGAGGAAGGATACTAGGTTGGCATGGCCATGTGGCTAGATGAAAAATGTGTCATCAACAAGTCAGAACCAACATTTGGGTTTGAATGAAAGCTTCTTGAGGATACATCCTCAAAGTGTTCCATGAATATGTTAGCAACCATAGGGGATAAGAAGGATCCCATGGTTCTACCTTTGTTTTGTTCATAGAAAACCCCCTTAAAGGTGAAGAAGGTAGAAGAGAGGCATATTTTGATTAGGTTAAGAGTTTCTAGGTTTACTAAATTGGAGATTTGGTTCAAGGCTTATATGATGGGAATTTGGTGAAAATAGACACCACGTCAAATTTGACCATGAGGTCATCTTCTTCAAGATTTTTTATGGTTACAACATTTAATTAAGGAGATCAATTATCATTGGAAACACATCTGACTCCTTCAAATTTCCCTGAAATTTTTTCAAAGAAATTCCTAGGACTACCGCCAAAGAGGAAAATTGATTTTCTATTGAACTTAGACTCAGTACATAACTTATTTCCAAGGATACTTAGTGCATGAATACACTTAAGTTATGTGAGTTATAGGTACAACTGCCAAAATTGTTGGATTTGTGCATGATTAGACCCAATATTTCTCCTTATGGTACACCGGTAATTTTTGTGTAAAAGAAGGATGAGTATATATGCTTATGCATTTATTATCGGAAGTTGAATCGAGTGACAATTAGAAATCGATACCCTTTTTCTTGGATAGATGATTGTTTTGATCAAATGAAAGGAGCTGATGTGTTTTTGAATATTGATTTATTATATGGATACCACCAATTAAGGGTGAACGAGGAGAATAGCCTGAATATTGATTTTTTAACTTTCTTTGCAAATTGTGAAGCTGTATTAGTTCCTTTCCAGTTCACCAATGCCCCTGGTTTTTTCAAGATTTTTATGAATGGAGTATTTAGGAAGTACTTGGATAAGTTTGTACAAGTATTTATAGATGATATTCTCATTTATTATAGAAATCATGAATAACATGAAGAGTGTTGGCCCTTGACCAAGTTTTGGGAGATCCTTGGTCAAGTTTGACCTATTTGTGGGACTTCAATAGCCTGCCAAAGACTGAGCACAAGACGAAGAAGAGATCGTGGGATCTCGGCCCCTTTTTGGTTCCTTTTTTGGATTTGGGAATATGTAATGGGTATGTGATGTGGGCCCATGGGTTTACCCATGTTTAGGCCTATTTTGTATATATAAATAGAAGGCTAGGCAATGTAAGAAGTAGTTGTGCAAGTTGGCTAAGTGCTAAGAGTTGGATTTGTGTGATCGAGAATTGTAAGGCTTCATGCATACTGTGTGAGGCTTGCAGAGCTAAGTGAAAGTCATTGTAAGAGACTGTGAAGGGATTTGTGTTGTAACACAAGGAAGGAGGATCTAGTGAGCTACAAAGATCTATTGTCCTATGCGGAGCAAGTCTTTTATGTCTTTGTGCATGTAGATGACTGATTAAAGATAATAAAGAATAAGAGTTGGTGGATGTAGCCCCAGGGTGGTGGTGAACCATGTAAATACTGTGTTATTCTAGTCTATGCGATGTTTTGATATGTTTATGTGTTATTTGCTAAATGCTTTGATATAGATAGATAGATATGTTTATGCTTTGTGCTTATGATGAATCTGGATGCTAGATATGAAATATGCGACTTGCTTAGTACTTGAATCTGCTAGATCCGATCTAATTCCTTATGCTAAGTGCTTATATACATTAGATCTGGGTGTATGTTTCAATGCTCTTTTGTAATTGCGGAGTAGATATTGGTTAAGATATTGATGAGCGTGTAATGTTGAGTGCTCTATTAAATACTAGAATCACAGATCTGTGTCCCAGCTAAGGTTGTAGACACCTGAGTCCTGCAACCACCCCTGCCTCTACCTTGAGTGAGACTTCATCTACTAAGACTTCATCTACTTCGCAGGTGTTGCCAAAAGGGTTGGTAGTTAGGGTTTTTTTGGTGCGTTGTTATAATGTTGAACCCTAGGTCTACCCCTATGCCAAAAAATGGTTTTGTTGTCGGGACTGAAACTGTTATTACTGGGAACTGAGGAAGAAGAAGCTCTGTGCAAAGATCCAACCTAAAACTGTGAAATCTCTGTGTGTAGATCTATTTCTCTAGTGTGCAATACTCTACTAGTTTGACAAGCTATGTCCTAAAGAAAAGAAGTTTGATCTGAAGAAAAGAGGTAAGATCTGAAAGCTCTATGCTCTAAGAAAATTAAAACTAAGAATTCTTGATTAAAATAGGTAAGATCTGAAAGCTCTATGCTCTGATAAAGGTAATAATATTGAAAATTCTATATCTAAAAGCTTTGTGCTCTATAGAAGTAAGATAAGTGGAAAATTTTGTTTCTAAAGCATGGATCTAGGTATGTTTGATAGATTCTATCCTAGCTTGAAAACTAGCGTTATAATAGATGAAAGAATCTTTGATATGAGTAGATCTGATAAGAATAGTGAAAAATATGTTATACCTATGCATAGAAAGAATGTTTGGACTAATAAGTGTATGTAGGATCCTAGAAAGAAAATTTTGCAGGTTAGCTACCACAATCCTAGCGCGCAATATAGCAAAGGCTAGGGATCATTTAAAATAAAGAGAGAATTAACCCTCTATTACAGTTGCAGAAGACCAGGACATATCGCTAAGGAATGCCTTGGGAGAATACCTAGTTGTCTTTGTTGCAAATATATGTACCATGAAATATTGGATTGTCCTAGAATGACTGCTAAGATTGAAGAAATGAACATGAGACAAGAAAACTCGAGGACAGATCCAAAAACTAAGATTATGATAGAATTCCAGAAAGAATCAGAGGAATTATTTCCACAAATGAAAGAAACCTTGAATGACCACCGACATGTCATATTATTAGAGATCTTCAAAGAAAAAGAATGCCTTGAAGAAAGAATAGGAGACTTCAACATTGACTGTGTTCTAGATGGGGAAACAGAGTTGAATATCATGATAGAGAGAACTTTGGAAGATATAGGGAAGCCTTCTATGATTCCTTCATTAGGAGGAATAGGAATATTCAAAGGAAAGATGATAAACCTATGTGTAAAGATCACTCAGACACCTATGAATGCCAATGGAACTTCGATAGAGGAAGATTTTGAGATTATTAAATTTATTGAGGAAAGTGCCCCATTTACCATGCTACTAGGAAAACCTTGGATTGAAAGATATTAGGCTAGAAGGCAAGAAGAAGAGGAAGTTTTAGAGAAGAAGAAGTGAGAGTTAAAAGAATTCATGACTAGAAGAATCACACACTTCATTGAAGAACAAAAGAACATATCGGAGCTATTTAACATTAGATATTCAGATGTCAAAGTTGCGAGAACATTATAAGACCCACAGAAGATTGAAGTACCTATTCCAGATAAAGAATAAGGATCACCCTCGAATCTTAGGAAAGAATCTCAAGAGCGTGAAGTAACTATGCCAAAAGAAGATAAGAATCAGAATGGAAAAAGGCATACCGAGACGAAGCTCACTGGAAAGAAAGATATAAATCTAAGTAAGAAGAGAGCTAAGATCAACAAGTTGCAGAAGGTTCCATAGGGAGCCTTGTAGAAGGAAAATTTGCAAAATTGGAGCTTCTCCAGGATATCAAACAATGACACATGGCCCTTCGCCATGGCGAAGCAATATATCCGTTGGGGAAATTATAATCGTTATACCAATGCTCTGAACAGATAGAAAGACATTTATGGATAGATATCTCACCATCCGACCATTGGGACCGCACTATAACAGACATAATAGAGTTAATGAAGGCTTCATACTCATTGCAAGTGACCCGTTGTCAAGTTACCTATTTATCCCATTGTGCCATGCACCGAGAACACTTTTTCCAACCGATAATTTGAGCCTGCAAACTAAGTTGATTTTATACAGTGATCATCGCACTCTTGCTGTCTATCCCATTGATGTGTCTAAGTTACTCCCCGAACCCAATATTGTTAATCATGAGTGTGTATGTCAGACGAGTTAAGTGATGCAGAGAAAGTTTTTGAAGAATTTTTGATCGACCTCATGACTGAAAGAGTCATGTCTATGTCTACAGGTGTACAAGAATCATCGACGAGAGGACTTCCAGCCTCTCCGTCCACTACTTGCGGAGCCAAACCATCTCGGCCATAAGACGAAAAGAGAACCAAGAACAAGGATGATATAGCAAATGCCAAATTGATCCCAACCATAATACTTTCCTATATACTACCTCTGAGCGGAGCAGTAAATCAAGACAGTGTGCCCAGAGAATTTGAATTCACTTGGTTACATTGTACCTCCCGAAGGGGATACGTGCAGTTCGAGGAGACCAAGATAATATTGCAGCGTTGAAGTTTAGTGACTTCAACCTTGGAAATCGCAAAGTCAACAACATGCTCACCCCACATAAGTACCTGACCAGAACTAATGGGAAGAATTCAAAGATAGTCCCTCAGTCATGGACTATGAACCTCGTGTAGTCCACCCTACTAAATGTCATGAAGGTTCCCCACTTTGGTAAACACCAGGAAGTCAATGTCTGTGTCAAGATATTCCTTTCTTGTTACCATGGCGTCTATTTGTGGCTAAATCGCCGTATAACAGTTTATCCTACGGTGATCAATCAGATCACAGGGTTGAGTATGCAAGGCCCTGATCCCGAAGAGTTTTACCCTGGAAAAACCATGGATCATGCCCTAGCAAAAAATATCAAGGACACTTATGGCGATGTTGAGAGGGGAATGTGAGGCTACAAGGTAGCTTCTATTTAGAGTGGCGCAGTGTGCCTCACCTGTCAATTGATTGCATGGAATTTAGTATGAAATAACTGACCTACCCAACTCACCGGTTTTGTAGTCGACCTCACAAGGAAGTGCATGGAAAGCCTTCATATGAATTGGGTGAAGTACCTGGTGAACCAATTGGAACTCGACTACAGAGAAGCACAAGATCAAGGATATGAATTTCATTTCAGTTGGCTCTTGATCCTTATAGATTTTATTGCCTGGGAGATACCAGAAGGTATGACCTTCCCAGACATCGATTCATTTGAACCACTGGCCGCGAAGTTCAGTACATTGTGGTACTCAAGTGACATGAATAAACGATGGCAGTCAAATGTTGTTTTTCATACCTACTACAACCAACTGAAGATATCCATACAATATGAGCCTCACATGACTCGGAACACTCTACACCGGTTCATGCCTTTGATGAAGTTTAGTGCAAATTGACATTTTATTTACATCACAGCTCGTGTCGATGAACACAAGCAACAACTTCAGTCCTACTACAATATGACAGAGGAAGACTTGGAGGAGATCAATAAGGATTGGTTGGCGGACCTCCTTATCCCAACAAACCCTATGGAGATATCCAATATCGACAACCCAGAAATAATGCAGGATACACCTGGACCCTGCAGGACAAATAATACTGAAGAGGTCCAAGAATTAGATAGAACATCCGTGAAAACTACTTCCATATCACTAGAGCAAGAGGGTTTTGGCGAAGAGTTAGATGACAAAGAAGTCGAACATAAGAAAGGAGGCGAGGTTGATCTCCTAAAAAAGATGAAAGGTTTGTCTTTGAAACCTTCCTCCTGGAAGAAAGTGAAGGCCACCATGACCAATATGCAGACCATCCTCACCTCCGATGACTTTGACTTCCTCATAGAAGCCCTGCAAGATTCTTCACTAGAAATAATAGAGAAATAAGAATAAAGGAAAGAGAATATGTATGATCGAATTGAGACTGAACTCCGAGGGGTACAGTAGGCCCTACAGTCCACCCGCGCAGTCTCCACTATGCCGGGAGAAATAGAATTTGGAGATGAGCCAGCTCAACTCCACCTCCTAGATGATATAGTCAAATCTCATCTTTGACGAGCACAAGAAGAGACAAAAAAAGCCACCCAGTCTTTGACACAAGTACAAGGAGTACTCAGAGAGAAACAAAGTGCTGTAGCATAGGAAAAGATTGATCTCCAAGCGAAGTTTGATGAAGAAAAATCACATCTACAGCAAGAAAAGTAATAGTTTCTCCCAGAGCAACTTGAAGTAAAAGAAGCGATCAAAAAAGAACTTCGCTCTGTGACAATATTAGAAATAAAGGCAGAAGATTGAGTTACACAATAGGTTAACCAGCTCGTAGAGGCCATCCAACAGCTAGAACAACGCATAATAGATTTGGAGCTACGCATTGTACCTGATACCCCACAAGAAGTAAGAGACCAAAGAGAAGAAACCACCCAGAGTGCAGTTGAAAGGCTAAAGGATATTACCTTGGAATGTAAGAAACTCACTAATCACAGTGCCCATACCTATGAACAACTCACGGAGAACCCATAATTGAAGGCACTGGAGTCGCAACTCCAAGAGGTGAAGTATCAAACCGAAAAGATACAGGTGCAGTTGGAGTCGCTGTCAGTTGTGGAAAGAATAAAGCGCTCCAAAGAGAAATTCACTGCACAACAACATATCCATACTATCCAGAGCAGAGTTATGGAGGTAACTCAGAAACTCCAACCTATATGAGATAAGGCCTATCAATTGTTTACAGAGGTAGAAGGACAAGGAGCATAGTTAGAGAAGGTTGTCACTATATTTGAACAACGTCTAGAGGGACCTATGAATGATGCAGTCATCCAAGAGTTCGCTAAATAAGAATTTGTAGCACAACAATAGGTCGAAGTAGCTTGAGCCAAGCTTGAGGCATTCGAAGCAGAAATAGTCAGACCAGAGTGACTCGGGACGAGTCACAGGTGAGTGTTGGGGGCCTGTTGGCCCTTGACCAAGTTTTGGGAGATCCTTGGTCAAGTTTGAACTAATTTTAGGACTTCAACAGTCTGTTGAAGATGGAGCACAAGACGAAGCAGAGATCGCAGGATCTCAGCCCCTTTTTGGGTCCTTTTTGGGATTTGGGAATATGTAATGGGTATGGGATGTTACCCCATGGGTTTATCCATGTTTAGGCCTATTTTGTATGTATAAATAGAAGATTAGGAAATTTAATAAGTATTTGTGCAAGTTGGCTAAGTGATAAGAGTTGGATCTGTGTGATCGAGAATTGTAAGGCTTTGTTCATACTATGGGGCTTGTTGAGCTAAGTGCAATTCATTGTAGGAGACTGTGAAGTGATTTGTGTTGTAATGCAAGGAAGGAGGATCTAGTGAGCTGAGCATATATCTTGTCCTATGCAGAGTAAGGTTTTTGTGTCTCTGTGCATGTAGATGACTGATTAAAGATAATAAAGAAGAAGATTTGGTGGACGTAGCCCCAGGGTGGGGGTGAACCATGTAAATATTGTGTTATTCTTCTCTGTGCAATGTTTTGATATCTTTATCTGTTATTTGCTAAATCATTTTATATATATAGATAGATTTGTTTATGCTTTGTGCTTATGATGAATCTGGATGCTAGATATGACATCTGTGAATTTCTTAGTGCTTGAATCTTCTAGATCTGATCTAATTCCTTATGCTAAGTTATTATATACATTAGATCTGGGTGAATGTTGCGATGGTCTGTTGTAACTGCGGAGTAGATATTGGTTAAGATATTGTTGAGGGTGTACTGTTGAGTGCTTTGTTAAATACTAGAATCACAGATCTGTGTCCTAGCTAAGGTTGCAGACACCTGAGTCCTGCAACCACCCCTGCCTCTACCTCCGGTGAGACTTCATCTGCTTCACAGGTGTTGCCAAAAGGGTAGGTAGTTAGGGTTTTGTTGGTGTGTTTTTATAGCGTTGAACCATAGGTTTTCCCCTATGCCAACAAAGAGCATTTGATATTGGTTCTACAATGTCCGAGGGAGAATAAGCTACATGAAAAAGTGCCAAAATGTTCATTTTTCCAATTAGAAATCCACTATTTGGGGCATATTATATATGGTGAAGTTATTTTTGTAAAGCCTAAAAAAATTGAAGTTATTATTGAATGGATAATACTAAAAAATGTTCCTGACATGCATAGTTTTTGGGTATGGTCGGTTACTAAAGAAGAGTTTTGGAAGAGTTTTTCAAAATTACTAACCCAATCACTTCATTGATTAAGAAAGGAGTGATATTTGTATGGAGAAAGGAGTGTGATCAATATTTTACTAAGATTAATTATTTGTTGAATTCAACACCAATGATGAAAGTGCCTGATATGGACTGATATTTTGTTGTATGTGTAGATGCATCTAAGGAAGGATTGGGTGATGTTCTTTCCCAAGAAGGGAGAGTGGTTTTGTATACTTCTAGGAAGTTAAAACCACATGAGAAGGAGTATGTATCTCATTATTTGGAATTGACAACAATACTCCATGCTTTAATGCTATGGATACATTATCTGGTGGGTCAAAATTTTGATTTGAAGACTAATCACATTGGTTTACAACATATATTCTCATGGAAGGATCTAAATACAAGACAAAGGCATTGGCCCTAAATTCTAATTGAGTACAACTTTGATATTACATGTGTCAAAGGGACTCTAAATAGGATCGTCAATGCACTCAGTTGAAGACCTCATATTTACTATATAGTTCCTTTAAAGGTAGATTTAAGGGGATGCAATCTTAGTGCTTAGAGAGATGCTTGTTCGTGAAAAGAAGTGAAAGTTATTATCTATGGAAAACAACCCTAGAAAACCACGTTTGAAGGGTATTCTTTTGATGAGGATTATTTAACTGTTGAACTCCTTACTCCAACACATAGGTATTTTGTTATCTAGTGATTTCCTTATTGTAAATAAAATTAGAATCTCATGAAACAACGTACATTGTTGGAATATTCAACTCAAGTAAAGATAGAGGAAGCAATACCAGAAACCAAAAATATCAACCACAATACAAAAAGATATTGTTACCATTAACTAAGTTTATCATTCAAATAACTTAAAATATTACAAGGGATCCCTTACCTRGGATAATGGCCCATAGAGAAATACAAAAAAACCTAGAAATATCTTGCGCTATTGTACAACCTTTTACTTTCATGATTCATGAGTTGTACACAAATTTCTTTATGAAAACCAATGTATATGTGCCTATCTCTACTGAGACAATGTACACATACTCAAATACTATGTGGAACTCCATACAATGCAACCATGTTGTTTTGGCTTCAATAAGTTGAAAACCACTTTGCCTTTGTCCTGTCTTATCCCTGACCTAATCTCTAGATGGAATTCCTTGTACACCTATCCAATATATATTTGAATCACATTCTTTCATGATCCAATAATATAAACACAATTTCTTCTCATCTTTGTATCATTATATCAAGTGTCTTCCTCCTTCACCCTAGCTTTTCTTTTATAATATTGAGTTATGACCTAACCCTAATATCGAAAGTGATTGACGGTTGATATTACTTCTCACCTAACCTGAGATCAATGGCTATTATTCAATTTGTTGTTCCAGAGTCTATACTTAAGGCTTAGAAAGTACAGTGTCTAGGCATCCGAAAGTGAGTAAAGGATATAAAGGGGGAAGAATCAACCTTTGGGAAAGGAAGCTATGGCTGATTTCCAAGTTGTCATTGTCTCGCTTCCAACTGTTCTTGGATGCTTATATCCCATTCAATTGCGGCCCATGAATGTTCAAGTTCTACCTGTTATCGCACGGTTTGTAGGAAAGGTCCAAAGAGCTTGAGTTAGGGCTTGAAACCGGTGTAACAGGAGCTTCCCCACCCACTTTCACCTCGACGGGGAGCTCTTTCTATTTAGGAGGGCAAGTCCAAGGGAGACATCCCTAAGGAAATCTAGATCAAAGAAAGGCTAAAGGGTAAAGGCCAAGTCAAGGAAACCCCTTTCACAGATTGATGCCCAAGAAGAGATAGTCAAGGAGATAAGACCACTGATGATGCACCTATTTGCGAGACAAAACAAAGAAAACTAGAATGTACTTGCAGTGGGTTAGTACTTCATGAAATCAATGACTATCTTCAAATGAATATATGAGCAATGATCAAATGCAATTTTTGACGAAGTCAATGATTCCTAAGCAAAGATAAATAACTTGTATCACTTCTTCAACAAAGCATGAGAGGTAATAGCATTCAATGTTTGTAATTAAACCATGTATCATATCATCAATGCAATAAACATGTCAAATCAGCTCATATACAATGTAATGCAGCGTCACCTATATAGATTCTGCTACAAGGTATGACGTCAAGCATTCATTTAGGTCAAAAAATGACAATTGAGTGAAACGTTTTAGTAAATAAGCTTAGGGATACAATTATTAACTCAATGTCAAACACAAAAGGTATGAAAAGTCACAACGTTGTAATCATACACAAGAAATCTAAGCAATGTGACGTCACCTCTATATAATTTTTGGTGTTCTGTAGGTTAGCTAGCCAAGGAGCAACGTTTTATCAATTTCAACCAGCAAAAGTACAAATAAACTCCACAGCTATGATGAGAAGAAAAGGCCGCACCTTTCTATCCAAGAAATAGTTAATTTAGGCCACACGTTATCAGCTTAATGTTAGTTCAAAAACTAGCTAGGGTTAGTCACTAGGTTAGTAGGTTTGCAAATTTTGAAGTAGTTTGAAAGATTTTAAGGCATAACAAGCTCAAGCATTCATTAATAGACTAGTGCCTTGGGTTAATGGAGTCAAATGGAGATGTGACTAATGGTTTAGAAAGAGTTCAAACTTAAATACAAGAGAGCTAGGGTTTGTAGTGTTGCTATAGCAAGGCCACAAACCCTAAACCCTAAGAAGAAAAGGCTTACCTAGGTGTAGCTAAAGCTAGGCCTAGAGCTTTACTCCTCTCCTTAAGACTTTCTTGGAAAAACGGCTAGCTTGTAAGCATGAATCTATGGCTGAAAAGTGTTGCTAAGGCAATGCTTTTCAAAAACCCTAGAAGTAAACCCTAGGTGTAAAATCAATTAGGCCTAGGATGCCTTCTTTCTTCAACTTATGCTCAAAACTAGCTCAAGACAAGAGATGGCTAGTGTAGCTATGGCTAGGATAAACCTTCTCTAATACAATGGCTATAAGCTCATGCTATGGGGACATGAAGCCTCAACCTACTTGTGTGTAGGCTCCCTAGGGTTTCAAGGATCAAGTAAATACAACAAGATAACAATAAATGCAAATGTTAAACAACAACCATTCACTCAA
>JASDQU011402277.1:28123-45522 GCA_032191745.1 Picea mariana
TTCACTTCAGTTGGTTGTTAATTTCATTGCATTTGTCACTTGGGAGATGTTGGAAGGAGCGACATTCCCTGAAGTTGAACCATTAGAGCCATTGCTGCAAGGTTCATGACCTTGTGGTATACGAGTGATATGGAGAAGAAGTGGCAATCAAATGTGGTGTTCCATGCTTATTACCTACAATTCAAGCGCACCATTGAATCACTCCCCCGAATGACCCCAAAAACCTTCCATACATACATGCTGCTAGCAAAGTTCTGTGTAGACCGACACTTCATCTACATCACTGCGTGCAGGGATGAAATTAAGAAAGAGTTTCATTTTTACTACAAATTGACCAATGAAGATATGAAGGAGATAACCAAGGAATGGCTAGTCAAATTTCTCGTACTGGTCGAAGATGCAAAACTCTCTGACCTCGACATCATCGGAATCCCTTTGGTCACCCAGACTGATTATGATGGACAGAGAAGCGCAAAGAAAAAGAAGAAAAAGAAGGAAGTGCAGGACATAGAAAGTAAGGAGAAGGACATCACATCAAAGGAAACCGTGCTTGACTCACCTGCAGAAGGAGGAGGCGATGAAGTACACCAAGAGGAGGAAGGGGATGAAAACAAGAAATAAATGGGAGAAGTGAAACCGCCAAAGGTTCCCCTCACATAGGTCGAGACATCCAAGAAAAGGAATTTTTATCTGCAGAAACCCTCAGCACAGAAGAAAACCCAATACAATAAGCCTCAGTTGAAAAATGTGCTCACAGTGGATGATATCCAACTCATCATCATAGTTGTAGAAGATGCCTCAGAGGATATCCCACAAAGACACAATGTGAAGCAAGAAACACTGTACGATAGAATCGAGAAAGAACTAAAAGACATCCAACAATCCCTCTACTCAAGCCATGCAGTGTCTACTGCACCGTAGAAGAAAAAGGAGGAAGTGCAAGACATAGACATTGAAGAGAAGGAAAACACATCAGAGGAAACTGTGAATGACTCACCTGCAGAAGGAGGAGGCTTCGAAGTAAACCAACAGGAGGAAGGAAAAGAAGACAAGAACGAAAAGGGAGAAGTTACACCACCAAAGGATCCCCTCATAGAGGCTGAGACATCCAAGAAAAGTAAGGTTTCTCCACAGAAACCCTCAGCGTGAAAGAAGACCCGAGCCAATAAGCCTCAGTCGCAAAATGTGCTCACAGTTGATGATATCCAACTCATCATCATAGCTATAGAATATGCCTTAGAGGATATCCTGCAGATACACGAAGCGAAGAAAGAAACACCGTATGAAAGAATTGAGAAAGAACTAAAAGACATCCAAAAATCCCTCTACTCAAGTCGCACAGTGTCTACTACGTCGTCTTCGAAAAAGAGTGTAGAATTGGGGGATGAATCCACCCAATTACGCATATTAGCAGATGCAACAGAGGCTCACCTTCGTCCTGCCCAAGAAGAAAGGGAGCAGGCCACAAAGGCCTTCAAGCAATAAAAGGAGGAGGCCTTAGAGCAACTTTGGGTTGCGCAACAAGCAAAATATGAGGTTAGAGAAAAGTTCGAAGAGGATAGAGAGAAAATAAATAAAGAGAAAGACCAGTTGCTCGTGGAGAAGACTGTGGTCAAGGAAGAAGTGACTAGAGAAATTTTCTCTAAGTCGGACTTGGCACAGATGGAAGAAGAGACAATCGAGAGCCAAGTGGGGAAGCTCATTGAGGCCATTCAATAGCTTGAAGCAAGAGTAGTAGAGCTATAAATCCAAGCAGTATCGATCACTTCGCAAGAAGTGCGGGATGAGAGGGAAGAAACTACGAGGAGAACAGTATAAAGAATCAGAGGATTGGCTTCAAAATGTAAGAAACTAAGTAATCAAAGTGCGCATACCTATGAGCGCCTTGCAGAAGCTGAGGACATTGGAGGCACAACTCTAGGAGGCGAAGAAAAAGGTGTCGACTGTGCAAGCACAGATGAAGATTCTTACTGTAGTGGATAAGATGAAGAGGTCACATGAGCACCGTGTAGTTTAGCAGTAGGTCACTACCATCCAGAGCAGAGTTATGGAGGTGACACAGATACTCCAGCCAGTGTAGGACGAAGCCTGCACACTTTTTGAAGAGATCGAGGGACAAGGCTCATAGTTGGAACAAGTGGTCGCAACAGGGGAACGACACTGGTAAGGGCCTGTCACCGAGCAAGTAATTCAGGAGTTCGTTGAGCAGGAGGTTCTGGTGACGTAGCAAGGAGAGGTAGCTCAAGCTAAGATCGATGCCTTCGAAGTGGTATTACTCAGATTAGAGTGACTCGAGACGAGACACAAGTGAATTTTGGGGGCTTGTTGGACCTTGACCAAGTTTCAAGGAAACATTGGTCGTGATTGACCATTTTTTGGACTTTGACAGGCTGGTCGAAGATGGAGCGCCTAGGAGAAGCAGAGATCACGGGACCTCACCCATTTTGTAGACTTTTTGGGATTTTAGGGTTTATGTAACGGGTATGGGATGTCGGTCCATGGGTTTACCCATGCTTAGGCCTTTTTGTAATGTATAAATAAGTATCTAGGTGATGTAAGAAGTAGTTCCTAGTCATTGATCAGCTTAGTGCATGGCTAGTTGGCTTTGTGCACAAATGTGTTAAGGCTTGCAGAGGTAAGTGAAAGTGTTTTGTAAGTGATTTGTGCAAACAAACTGTGTAGGCCTTTGTGCCTTGACCTAATTCAGGGAAGGAGGATCTGGCGAGGTGTGCATAGATCTCATGTCCTTTGCGAAGTCGGATTTTTGGATTTGTGCACATGAGCATAGGAATGTAAGAATATTCAAGAGTAATAAAGAAGAAGAAGAAGAGTTAGTGGACATAGCCCCACACTAGGTTGAACCACGTATATCCTGTGTTGGTGTGCTTTGTGCAATGTTGTTCATGTTATTTATGTATCTATTCTCTTAGTGCATTGTTCTTGATATATAGATCTATGAATTCTTAGTGATTTATGATGAGAATGAATGTTAGATCTGGGCCTATGCTATGTGCTAAGAGGTTTTAATGGCTAGATCTTGTGCTAATCTATAATAAGGGTTTAACATGTGCTATGAATAAGGCTTAAGAACTAATGCATGTTGTTGGCTAAGTGATCTGTTAAGTGTTGTGATCACAGATCTATGTCCCAGCTAGGTTGTAGTAACCTAAGTCCTGCAACCCCCCCTACCTCTACCTCGGGTCTTCGCAGGTGTTTCCAAAAGGGTTGGTAGTTAGGGTTTTGTTGGTGCATTGTTAAAGTGTTGAACCTTGGGTCTTCCCCTGTGACAACATACACCCATATCGGCTATCTTGATTCCCACCTTTGGATCTTCTTCGAGTTGGGGGGCGAGCCTTCGTTTCAGTATGGGGGGTAGAATTACTTCCACCTCCACAATTCCTATAAAAAGCCCAGTATCGTCAAGTGGTTTTTAACCTTTCAAATGGAACATTCCTAGTGGTTTTGGGGCTATCCCTAGTCATACTAGGGGAAGTAGTACATCAAGAGGTTTTAACTTTCCTTGGGTAAGCACACCTTTCCTCGGGGGAACATTTTCACCTCAAGGATATTTTTCCTTTGTTAACACATCCGGTCCTCAAGGTTTCTTCCTTGGGACTATCTTTGGGAAGGTTTTTCCTAGAGGGTCCACATTTATCCCTGGAGTCATGTTTGGTTATGGTGTTATAGCAAGATTTTCCTCACCCCATGCAACTTGCTCAGAAGGCCTTTTCCATTTCCCTATGCAGACTTGAAATCCCTTTTTGCAATTCCCAGAGCTAAAAATCATATTTTTCCACATATATATTCCATAACAACTATAAAACATGTTTATATGCAGGTTTCACCATTACAACCTGTGTACATCGGGTTTTGTGCCCAATATTAAAAAATGGTGTCGGGTTTCCATGTCACGTCACAAGATCCATGATCCTTGACCTTTCATATACTGGAAACGTTCTGAATTGTCCCTTCAGTTCCATTTGAAGGCTATAAATGGGCCATATCCAAGCTATGGAAAGGAGAAGAATTCAAATTTTGAGAGAAAAGTTAATCTGGAGAAATTATTCACTTCATACTGAGTCGGCATACCTTTGTCATTTTAAGTCTGAACACATTATTCAGCCCCCAATATCTTCCCTCTTTGATGGAGAACCTCATTGTCTCTCTTATATGAGCTTTCCTTTGGTATAGGATTGAAGTGGCGGAGGCCCAACTGGAAGGGACTTAGTTTCTCAGTTCTGAGACATGCCGACATAGAATTTTGTCACTCATACACTTTTGTTGGTCATATTTTAATAGAAATACTATTTTCTCATCCAATTAATGTCTTGCAAATATTTGAATTGTTATTCCATGGGCATATTTGTTATTAATATTGATGGATTATGATATTATATGTGATAACTATATATCTTATCACCATATTCTTACATATGTTGGTTGTTGAGGACAATTTGCAGTTATATAGCTTTAAGTCGAGTGCTCAATGATGGTCTTCATTGAACGTCTAGACGAGGTAGGATCTTTATCTTGTCTTGTTAGCATGTTTGTTTATATAACATACTTGAGATTTGTGTTGATTTTTGCAGGCATTCTGTCTATTTTGGTTTACCCCATGCCATAGAGCGATTTTACTCGTAACAAAATTGGCGACCATACTAGGGACTAAATCTTCGTTTTGGGGTTTGGAGTGTTTTTCTCCTTAGATTTCTCTCGATTAGCTTGAGTTTCATTGTAGTATGATTTCTTGACAACCTATTTTCATTTTCAATTTGATTTTCTTGGCCTTATCCTTAACCTGGTAGTGTTTTAATACATATACACAGTTTTTCCCTTGAAAGACATGTATATACGTGAGCTGTCATTCTATAGGGCACATACATACACGGTTTTTTCCTAAAAAGTTGCGTACATCATCATTTTTTATTTAATTGTTGAGTTTGGTGTTTGTTGGGTGCATTTTGAAGTTTGTTGAGTCTCCTTGGGTTTATGTCATAACTGTTAAGTGCCTGCAGAGTGATAGGAAACCTTTCTTTGGTTGAATTTTTAGGCGATTTTTCTTTCTCATCATCTTTTTCATTGGTTGTCCTTGCATCTTTGGTTGGATGTTTTCTTTTTGATATCCTTCTTGATTCGTTTATTTTTCTTATAGTAGGGTATATATATCAAGTTGTTGTTCATTCCTTGATTTTTCATTTCTTTATATTCAAAATATAAAAAAAATACATTTTTCATTATTGGCATTTGATCTTTTGGGTTATTATAATTGATCTTAATACATGTATGGAAAGATTGCATCTTATTGAAATTGAAGAGTTGAATTGAAAGTTGCATTTTGAAAAGCTTATCATATTTTGAGAATCAAAGTTTAGGACTTAGCTTTATGTTCATATTCATTTCTTTTACTTGTTGAGTCATAACATCATCAGTTTCACGACCACATCTTGTGAGTAAACAAAGCCACTAAAAGTAACGCTAATAAATTTAAAATTGATTAGAAACGATTTTATTTTTCAGGGTACACAAACTAGCTTAATATATAGAGATTTGGAATAGGATTTTGTGAGTAAACTTTAACAAGGGTATTAAACTCAACATATGTGTCTAACTAAGGGAGTGGTGAAATACATTGTATAATTGGTTACGTCAGGAGGCTCCGCTCACACCAGAGTTTAAGAACGAGGTCACATGAACTTGGCTATGGAGACATCCCTCTAATACCTTCTTAGTGTTAGAGATATTTCTGGGGATCTATTTATATTTGGGGTTCTTTCTATTGTCATTAGCTCCGTGAGAGGTGGTTGTTACATCGCTTTCATCACCTAAATTATCAAAATAAGGATGATTACAAGCCAAGTTAGGTTAGTTGGGAAATACAACAATGAATGCAAGAGTTAGAAACATCAATCATAAGACATAAACAAAGAACTAACCTACTAACATTAAAAGAAACTAAACTAGAGTGCATAGGAGAAATAGAACATAAATTAAATAACATGCATGCCACCAATGGATAAGTTGTATTAGTGGGAAAAAACCAAAGAGAAAGGGAGACTATGGGTCCCCTCTTCCTCCTAGGGAGTGCTCTTGAACCCCTAATGATTGAGCTCTTCTTACAAGTAACAAACTAGAAGGAAATGGTGAAGAAAATCCAAAGCACATTCACTCAAGAGGTGATATGAATGGCCTATATGAAATGGTTCTTGTATGCTCTTGATGAGGAAAGAGGATCCTCCAAGAGAATATATGAAGCATAACAATACAATTGAATTCCTTGAAAATATAATGCACCTATGGCCTCTTTTTATAGTAAATCTTTGAGGCATTATTCAACCAGTCCTTAGTGTGAACAAGGGGATTTTTAGGGCACCCTTAGGTCTTTTACCAACCCCCCACTCGGATTCAAATCAGATTTGGGTGTCAAATCAACTTGGGAGATGAACCAGAAGTGGGTGGAAGGCCGACCGAAATCATAAGTGCACCGTTGTGAGGTGTGCACAGCTTTTTGCATCCACAGTCGTGCATCGGGCGCATATGCGCTTTTCCGACGTTATTCAACTGTGGCACGTGTGCACGTTGCCTTTGTATATTTTGTGCATACTTATTTTTTAACCATTTGTATAGTTTTATGCCCTTTGGAAATGCATTTTTTGGGCCATTGATGAACTAATGGGTGTTTTGACGATGTTGGATTCCTGTAACCATTTGCGGATGAAATTTCAGTGATAACAGATACCCCCTGATGTGTGAGGTTAGGAGCATATGTATAGCCAAAATACATCAATGTTTCTTCTATTGAGAGTACTTGTGTAAGAAAGAATGTGGAGGGGAGTATCAAGAGAGACCCGTTGGATGGAGAGGGGAACCTGTAAGACCCAAAATTTTCGCAAGCGATGAAAATATAAAACTGTGTAGAAATGAGGCAAGCATGCCCCATGCTCATGTCATGTAACTCAAAAATGTGTAATGCAGTAACTGAAGCTGTGTGTTGACGTAGATTGTTGCAGCGCCCTCCGAGTCGGTTTGATAATGACAAAGGACGATTTCGATGGCGAACTAACTATGAAAAAGGGTAAGGACACTGGTAAGAAGTGTCGATGAAACACAGACATTGATAGCCTAGCAATTTTCAAATTTCGTTGGCAAATATAAAAAACAACTACAATAGTCACAAAGTAAGACCCACTGCAACATGAGAAAGTGTTGAAGTCGAATGTTATGGGGTTCAAGGACAATAGAAAGCAATGATGGTTCTTTATGTGTCGTCTGAGACTCCTCACTGTAAAGGTAATGAGAGTCAAGATATTGTCTCCCTTAAGGAAACTGTGTTGATGTCGACAGAAAGGGAGACGTGACTACAAGAAGAAGAGGGATTCATGAAATCCATTGGATGAGATCAGGAACTGATGAGGAACATGGAAGAAGTCAAGAAGTGGTGAGACTCAAGACTGCCCCTGGTTGGGGATATATGTGAAGTATGAGTGGCAACAACCATGAAGCTGAATCTAGTGTTAGGGGGGCGACTAGACGTGGGCTAAATTGTGCCAGAGGCATGACAAAGTGGAAAAACAAAAAGATCTAAGGTAGATGGATTGTCAGATACTCGAGGCTTATGGATGATATCAACAGAAGGACAAGGTAATGAATGCCCCAACCAAGGGTGACATGGGTTGCTTCTTCCGGGAAAGGAAGGACGCCAAGGGTGACGAAAAGAAGATATGTAAAGGCTCGAAACCAAGGCTTTTTACAATTACCAAATAACTAAAGAATCAGTTGGGAAATGTTTACAGATACAAAAATGGGTGCCCCGGTGTAATATGGCTTGGCCTGTGAGGGTGCAAGTTATGTGGAAAGTAGGTGGAGGGTGGGGGCCCCATAGGTGGGTTTTTGTATTAGGTAAAATGAATGGAGGACAATCTGCAGATGGGAAAACTGATGGTGGATGAGATGGAGGGATAATGATATTGCAGAGGTGCAGTAAAAAAGGTGAATCATGATGAGATTACGCGGGATTCCATTAGGGGGAAGTTAGCAAAATGAAGAGAATGAGAATGCGGCTAATTCTCAGTAATGCAAAGACTATGAGGAATCCCATCCCTAAGGGGTGAACACAACATGAGTGTCAAAGTGTCAAGGGGAACTATGAATGGGACAACTCATGTGGGGAAGAGTGCTACCAGGTGACAGTAGTGAAATGCAACGAAGGTGTGAGTACCATAGAGCCGGATGGGGGGACCTTAGAGGCAAATCTTAGAGGGTGTGACTAGGAGATACAATTGATATTCAGAGGGAATGAGTACATGCCAGTAGCAATTTTATACTTGAAAGGGCCGTGTTGATTGGTGGTGACCAAGTACTTGCACACTTGAAAACCAAATACCCGATGTGAATAATATCTGAAGATAAAGAACATATAACAGCTATTTGATAATTTTGAACATAAGCATGCATAGCTAGGCGTGATGTGAGTAAAATTATCCTCAGGGGCTAAGGATGGATGGTGGCCTAGGAGCTATGACTGTGTAGGTGGCGGGATCCTGCTCCCATGGCTGAAGACAGATCAGAAAATGGACACTCGGAGCTCTTGGAATGGAGTATGGAAGTGTGGCAAAGTGGACTATATATAGTTGTAGGGCCCATATTGCCACCTCATTTGTACTTGCTGCCAGAGTGATTGGACGAGATATTTGAGGAGAGATTTGGAGATTCCGAGAGATCGAGCCAGTCGATTCAGGATCAACGAGTTTAAAGTTAGTGGTCGTATCCTCCTACACAGTAGCTAGGGGTTATTTTTTAGGTAGGTCTTGTACGAATGGTCATACAAGGGGTTTTGTAAGGGTGGGCCCATCAGTGTGCGGGAAATCGAGTGTTTCATGTGCACAAGTGTGCGGTTGTAATTTGGAGAGCTGCGCACAGGGGCGCCCAAATAGGGAAAACAGGTGTGCATGGAATGCGCGCCTATGTAAGGCACATTAGTGCATCCATGCACGACTGTGTTCCTGATAGTTGTGCATGTGTGAGAAACTATGGAGCGAACAGACGCGCTATGATGTGCGTTTGTTGATGTGATAGGGGCACATGGGTGCACCCCTATATTTCCAACAGTCGCATATGACAACACGACTTTGGGGTGAACAAGCATGCACCTGTGCATGCCTGTGGGGAAAGAATATGTGCCTTTGAGGCAAAGCTAAAGGGTGTAAAAAATGATCTTTTTGGAGATTTTGTGTTTTTATGATGGCTAATCAAACCTTGTATGTGTGAATCTAGTATACCAGTTGACGATGCCAATCCACTGAAGGGAGAGGGACTGGGCCCACTTGAGAGAGGCGGTGAGAGATGAGGAGCCAGTTGTTCATGGTGCTTTGGAATCCTATGGGTTGCTGAAGTTTTTTGAGTGCTCGCTGGTGAGGGCACAAGAGTACCTTTTGTAGTTCCTGATTGCCATGTGGAGTCCGTATTTGCATTGTTTCAACATGCAAGGTGAGCACCTGGCATTTTCTGTAGTACCTGGGGATGGGAAGTTGGTTGTCCTAGCATGGACATATTGTTTGAAAGAGGACTACATGTCTGGCTCTGTGGTGAGGATTGGGGTGATGGACGCCCTTGTGCATCGATGTGTTACATTGATGATTGTGAGAGTCTATGTATCTCTTGTGACTCGGGAGATTAGTGGGGTTTAGCTGATAGAGGGCACTAGGGGGTAAGCATTTTTCCTAGGGATTGATGTTTCATGCCAAGATGGTGAGGGAACTCGATAGGTGTCGAGCTGCTGACTCAGGGGATTTTTCCTTTGGGTCTATCTTGGTGGCATGGTTTTTGGAGAGGGTTCCCATGTTGCGGTCGAGAGTTTTATTAGATGCCCTAGGTATGCGAGAGCCATGACTGAGGTGGTGGGAAACGATTTTGGTTCACCATGGTGGTTGGGAGGGTGGAAATTATTTCACGGCTGAGGCTGCATAGGCGTCGCATCAAATTCCATAGATCATACTGCGATATTCGTATTTTGGGGTGGACTTCCAGGATGATTCAGATATGGTGCTACCTCTTAGAGAGGTGTTCAACCATAGAGGTATGATGTTAGATTTGATGCTTTTGATCTTTAGATAGTATGGCATGTTTGTTATGTATAGATGGATGTTGATTCTATCATTTTTTTGTTGTGTGTGCAGATGTGGGACCTCACGGTCGTGAGGCTGAGTTATTCAAAGAACTGGCTCGTCAGGGGCCCATGCGACCACCGCGGGGAGAGTCATGGGCAGGGGAGAGATGACAACATGAGGATGTTGGGGTGAGGCCTGTTGATGATGAGAGAGCATCTAGGAGACATCTTTATGATGACCCAGGTGCAGGGCCTTCTTGTGCTCCTCTAGCGGGGGTCGGGGGAGAGTTTGAGGATATTCGTCGCCACTTGGAGGTGGTACTATAGGGAGTACCTGAGGGCATGTGGTCACATATTCAGAAGGAGGGAGTCCTGGAGCAGTGTGTGGGTCTTTTGGTGGATTGGAAGATAGTGGTTCGCAGGGCAGCCGTAGCGGGTGTGACGATGACCATGCGACTACCCCCAGGACCTAAGGGACCCCTAGCTGGTGGGGCACCTCCTCCTGAGAGGGGACCAGGTGGTGGAGCTTTAGAGGTGCCATGAGTGCCCTTGTATGATTATTTTTGTTTATGATTGTGAGCCCATTTTGTATATGGTGTTGGGACACTGATTTTGTATTTATAGGGGTGAGGTGGTTCACCTACCTATGGATGTTGTATATGTAGTATTTTTAATAAACATTGATGGAACATTTTACCAATATTGATATATATGGATATACCTTTTGGGATCTTTGTGATGTTCACATGTGATGATGTTTTTTGTTTATGATGGTTAATTTATATGTTGTGACAGACTGTTGATGAGTTATGTATGTGTAATGGTAGCTTGATGGGATAAATGCCAATTTAACACTAGGTTAGCCATATTATCTGCTATTTGATTAAATTTCCTTGGAATATGTGTGAATGTGATTGAATCAAAATGTTGAGATAAAATTCTAACTTGCAGGTATTTTTGGAAGAGGCATGGATCACGTACACGGTACACATTGTTGAGCTAGAGGACGTAGAATTGGGAATCTAGTAAAATGCCAAGGTGATGAATATGGTGATGACTAGCCTTGGCAAGGAGGCCAATGATGGTTGTGTACTCTGCTTGGTTGTTGGTAGCTGAGCCCATGCATATGCCGCTGGAGTGGAGCAGTTCATGTGAGCTGGTATAACGGGTCGAAGCGATTGAAGCGAGATTATGTTTCCAACGGCTAGCTCACTTGGCGTAACCGATGTGGAAGGTCGATGGAGGAGGCATATTTCAATAACACAAATGATACATTAGATGTAAGGTATAGAGGAAAAAATAAGACTAAAAAAATCTACAAAAAGAGAAAGCCTAGTGTAGCATGGCTACGCTCAGGCGTAAAATTTCTTTAAGTACAACCTGTTGATGGGTTCTTTGAGGGGGTGGCCTTCGGGAGAGGCCAGCATGTAGCCTCCTTTAGTGAGGCAATGTTGGATGGTGTAAGGTCCATGCCATAATGAATTGAAGTTTCCATGGCCGAATGTATCGTGGGCGATATAGTAAGCAAGGATGAGGTCACATTCGTTGAATGATCGAAGGTTGACATGGAAATCAAAGGTGGCCTTCGATCATTTTTTGGCTGCCTCATTGTTCTGTAATGAAGACCGACGGTCTTCATCAAGCGACTCTAAATTCAGAAAATGCTACTCCATCGGAGCAGTGTCGGGTAATAGCCCAATAACGGTGCGTAATGTGTGGATTTCACATTCGATGGGGAGAGTGGCCTTGACCCTATGGACTAGATGAAACGGTGTGAAACTAGTGGCAGTTTTAACTGGCGTGCGATAAGCCCGCGGTGCGGAAAACAACATAAGGTGCCAATTGGTCTTATGTTTGTCCATCGTGCAATGAAATATGGTTTTGAGGACCTTGTTGAACGCCTCTACCTATCCATTGGACTGAGGGTAGTATGGGGAGTCGAACTCATGGGAGAAGCCTAACCTGGAGGAGAGTTCAATTAAAATCTCATTCTCGAAGTGTTTCCCGTAATCGGAGACTAGCTGTAGGGGGAATCCAAAGTGATAGATGATATGGTTGAAGAAAAAAGGCGCGGAAGTGTCAGTGGTGTTCTTGAAGGTGGGCACGGATTCAACCCATTTGGTGAAATAATCGACTGCCATGACAATGTATTTGTGTCCATTACTAGATGGGGGGTTGAAAGTCATGAAGTTGATACCCCATTTGAAAAAGGGGCTGACAGTAATGATTGAGTGGAGAAGGGAAGGTGGTTCTCTTGCTTTGTTGGCATATAGCAGACATTTTTCACATTGCTTCATAGCGTGGATGAAATCGTGAAACAATGTGGGCCAAAAATAGCCTGCCTGGATGATTTTCTGGGCAATGGACATCTCTAAGAGATGGCCACTGCATGCATCATTGTGGCATTCATTCAATACTCTATCGGCTTTGTCTATGGTTAAACATCGATGAATTTTGGTATCGACCCCTCGCCGATATAAAATATCACCAATAAAGAGGTATCAGGGGGCCTAGTGCCAAATACGTCGACGATCATCCCTGGAGAGGTGGTTTCCAAACTTCTGTGTTCAGAGGTAGAGGAAGAGATCACCGTAGCAAGGGTCATGCGAGGTGAGGTAAAATAGATTTTCATCAGGGAAGTCGGTATTGATGGGGGTACTGGTAGTATTGGAAGGAAATGTCGTAATGAGTTCGGAAAGTATGAGGGATTTCTTTCTTTTAGGTGTTGAAAATTCGAGGTCATACTCCTGAAGGATGACGATCCATCTGGAAAATTTTCCATTAATTTGTTGGTGACTGAGAAAGTATTGCATTGGTTTGGAATCTTCTACGACCTTGGTAGTGTGAAGCAAGATGTAATGGCACAGTTTCTGGACTGTGAGGACAACGGAAAGGGCACGTTTCTCTTCGTGATTGTATTTCAAGGGTGGCCCTGAAAGATTTTTAATAACATAATAAATGACATGTTCCTGGTCGTCATCCCCTAATTGGACGAGAACTCCTGCTACGGATACAGCTGAGGCCGATAAGTAGAGGATATAGTCATGGTCATAGTCAGGTGGACTAATCAATGGGCATTGGAGAGGGACGCTTTGAGATCATCAAAATCATTTTTGGCATGTTCATCCCATTCGAATGGGATATCATGACATAATAGGCAAAGGAAACCATGTGCTCAAGTGGCATAATTGGGGACAAAGCGGCATAAAAAGTTAGCTTTGCCTTGTAGGCTCTGCAATTGGTGTAAATTCCATGGTGGAGGAATTTTCGTGATGGCTTGGAGCTTGAGGGGGTATACTGTGATGCCATGCTGTGAGACGATGAACCCAAGGAGGCATCCTGCGATGACGTAGAATACGCACTTGAGGGGATTCAAGCAGATATTGTACTGACGACACCTGTGAAATATAATGCATAAGTCATCCAGGTGTTGAGTACGTTTCTTGGATTGAGCCATGCGATCGTCCAAGTAGGCGAGAATGATTTGAGCCAGATCATGAAAAATGTATGTCATTGCACCTTCAAAAGTGGCTCCAGCATTCTTGATGCCAAAAGGCATGACACGATATAAAAAGGTACCCCAAGGGGTAGTGGATGCGGTTTTGTATTGATCGGCTAGGTCGATCTGAATTTGGTTGTAGCCAGAGAAGCCGTCCATGAAGGACAAAGCCTCATGGCCAACACAATCATCGATAATTTGGTCGATGAAGGGTGTTGGAAAATTGTCTTTGGGACAAGCGTGATTGAGATCGTGAAAGTCCGTATAGATGTGGATAGTGCCCAGTGTTTTGTTAACGGGGACGGGGTTGGAGACTCGTGACATATATGCGATGGGGTATATGAACCTTGCAGTGCATAATTTGTCAATTTCGGCTTTGATGGCCGCTGCTTTCGATGGGTGTAATGTACATTTCTTTTTTCGTACAGGGGTAATATTAGGCCATGTGTCTATACGATGTTCAACAATAGAGAGATCAAGGTTGGGCATCTCTATGTATGACCAAGAAAAAATTTCCCGGTATTCCTGGAAGAGAGCTTTGTAAGAGATGATTTATTTAGGAGAGAATGCAACACCAATGTTTATTGCCTCTGTGATGCCAGGTTTGATGGAGATATTAATTTTGATAGTAGGGGAAATGTTGGCCATATTACCTTCCTCAAAAGCGTCAGTGGCAGGGATAGGGTTATTGAACCAATCTATATGCCCAGATGGGATAAACTAATTGGATTTGATTGCGTATATGGAGTTTTGGATAAGATGCGTAAAAGTGTCTTGTGAGAGAAAGAGCGCTCGGTGATGGAGCGGATCCCATGGGAAATCAGGGGTGGTTAATTCCTCAAGGATGTCTTCGTTGCAGTGGAACTGTCGAGAATATAGTGGATCTACAGTAATAACATTGGTGACTATCACTGTGTGGTTGTATTCTAGTGGTGACGATGTAGAGGGGGTATCATAAGGAGGTTGTGATGGTTCGCTCGACATAAACCAAATATCGAGATATTGTGGGTTGAAAATGGTGGTCGGGCGTAAGATTTTTGTGGGGAAATGAACTGGAGAATTGGGGGGATTTCGGTGGAAATCCTCCTCTAGGATATTGATGAACCATGGAGGATTGGAAAGTCCCTCAGGCTTGGGGGAGAAGATATAAACAATATCGGGGGAGGGAGTAGGGGGAACTACCGGCGTCACCGGAAGTGGGGTGATGGTACGATTGGGAATAAGGGTTGATTGACAATGCCTATACTCAATGATCGTAGGACATTGATATGTAAAGTGATCAAGTGATTCATAGAGAGAGAAAGGAAATATCATACGTTCATTGATCGAGGTCGTGATATAGTGGATGTCAGTGACATTCATGTGAGATGATGCGGATGGAGGAGGTTCTTGTTGGAAGCTCTGGCGGACGACCATTAGAGTCTATCAAAATTGAGGTAAGGTCGGGCAATGGTGGGTGTAATGGCCATACTCAGAGAAGATGGCACATGTGAATTTGGTTGGCAACCATTTTCTACCTGTGTTAGGGGGCATAGTGGTAGCACCAGAGGAAGTGATGAGTTGCGTCGGTTCCCATGGGAGTTGGACTAAATTGCATATCTAGGGGAGAGATGGGAACCTATTGGTGGGGTATCCATATTTCTCGTATAGTGCACAAGGAGGCTGAAATCGTGGTGGAAGTGGAGTGGTGGGCTCTTTCTTCTCCCGTCTTCCCCCAGCTATGGCAAGGGTGCTAGTGAGTGGGGGAGTGGGTGGGATGGTGGGGGTAAGTATTGGAATCTACATCAATATTCCTTTTGTTCGGGGAGGGAGGGATGGTTGAGGGACCATCTCAGGTGGATGTAGATACCATACTAGAATTTCCAGCACCATATTAGGAAGGGTAAGCATTGCGGCTACCTGGAAAGCTTGTACGCCCAATGGGGGTAAAAGAAGGGGATTTGGGTCATGGCTTGGGGGACTGTCTCCCAAACTGGAATGTGGCCCTGGGGGAGGGTATAGTCAGGAACAGGGGGATTTGGAGATTTCTCAAGGGATTCCCGAGGAAGGAGCTCTGCGACTAGTGGAACGCCAGATAGTAATGAAGCATCTGTGGGAGGAAGGGTATCTCTAGTTTTTGTTCCATCGGATGAGATGACACATACTTGTGTTGAGGGATGTAAGAGTGGGGGTGCTCCATTGTATGTCCCTAGAAAGGATGGGTCTTTGAAAATTACAGGACCCATTTTGATGAGTGGGTAAGCCTTGGGATTAGTATGAACAAAGGGTAGGATGTTATCAATGTTGGAGGAAGGGTTGGGCTCGTAATGCAAAACTTGATCGATAGTGACGATCTTTCTGTTGTGGGGGAACATCATTGTATAAAACATAGAAGAAGCCACAACCTTCATCCCATACATGTAGCTACGCCCAAACAATATGTTGTAATCTAGTGGAGCATCGATAAATTCAATGTCAATGAGGATAGTTTTGCCCCCGAGTTCAACAGGGACATTTTGAAAGATCCCTTCAGGAGAGAATGGTCATCCATCATAAGCTCTCAAAGTGATGGCTAATGGTATGAGCTTGGGGGAACCCAATTTCTTCCATACGTTTTTGGACATGATGCATGTGGATGCCCCTTCATCAATGATGTAGTGGTGAACTGTGATGTTCTGAATTTTAACCGGTATTTGGAAAGTGACTAGAGCAGAGAGACGGGGTTCCCCACTATCAATATCAAAGGTGATGAGGCGAGATCAGTAGAGTCGAATACCCCCAAGGTGAAAAGTAATGACTTTCGTTGAGTAGGATAGGTTTGAAGGACTTCTAAAACTGACATGGCAACAGGAGATTGTGCCATGTCATCATCTAGACTATAATTGTGTGTCGCCCTAGCCTAAGGGTTGTTGATGTTTCGTCGTAATGGGATGTGAGGGATATGAAGGGGTGGTTCAGTATTAGGGCGATAAATCATCAAAGGTGGGCCAGTTGTGACTAGGGCTATGTCCGAGCTAGTGGGAGTGGAGTCCGGGGGTGTGTTGTATTGACGATTGTGTGTTTGTAGAAGGACTTCTTCCTCTCTAGTGAGGAGGATAGTGTGATCAACAGGAGTGTCTGGGTTTGTAGACTGTCCCATCTGTGGTGGGGCCAGATGCATCTCATGTTGGGTGTTCATTATCCCTTGGTGTGGTATGGGGTTTTGTAAGACAACTGGGGGGGGTTGTTGCCTGTATTGTTGTGGGGCCTTCTCGTGAGTAGGCGGTACTAGGGGACGTGGTCCATTTCCAAATTCTTTCATCCATTTGAAGTCAACAATTTGAGGAAAATGGTGGGTATAATGGCCATACTCACTACAAAGGGAACAAGTGAATTTTGTTTGAAGAGTGTTGTTACTCTTCCTTTGGCATTTGTTGTTATTTCCCCCTTGGGTTCCGGTTCCCCTAATTTTGGTTGTCCCCAACAGGTTGGTTCTGTTGGAGGTGGTTTTGGTTCCCTCCTGGTCCTAGATTATTATTGTTTCAATTTATTCCTTTCTTTTTGGAATTGTTCGAATGATGGGCCAGGTTAGCCGTGTTCAACTACTCAAAAATTTTATATTGCTAAATAGGATAGTGTTGAACAAAATTAACCCCAGCGTGTGGTTTTCCTTGTGGAGAAACAATGGGCTGGGGAGGACCAAGAAATGGGAAGTATGGATTATGGGGTGGTAATGATCCATTAGGTACATAGGAAGGCGTGGCGCTTTCACTAGTGCTTAGGGTGTAAGTAGAGGTAGAGGCATTTCTAGAACTAGGTGGAACAACTGGGTGCATCATG
>JASDQU011402277.1:71710-86338 GCA_032191745.1 Picea mariana
TGCAAAGAAGTGATGGGATGAGCAATCTTAGAGAACCCTACTATGAACCTTCTATAGTAGCCATCTAATCCCATAAAATATCTGACGTATGACACATTTCTGGGTGTTTTACATCCTCTAATGGCTTCGATATTCTCTGGATATACTACTATTCCTTACTCTGAAATAATGTATCCCAAGTAATGGATCTGCCTTTGATAAAAAGAACACTTACTCAACTTGGTATACAACTGATGTTCTCTCAACACTTGTAATACTAATCTTAAGCGATGTTCATGCTCCTCTTCAGACTTGGAATAGATATGTATGTCATCCAGGAATACTATGAAAAAATTGTCCAAATAATTTATGAATATGCCATTCATTAAGCACATGAAGACAGTTGGTGCATTGGTCAGTCCAAATGGCACCACTACAAAATCATAATGCCCATACCTGGTTCTAAAGGTTGTCTTATGAATGTCTTCTTCCTTGATTCTTACCTAATGGTATCCCTCCCTTAGATCAATCTTTGAAAATATATTTTCTCCTCTTAGCTGGTCAAAGAGGTCATCAATTCAGGGTAGAGGATACTTGTTATTTATAGTGTACTTTTTCAGTTGTAAGTCAATACACAACCTCAAGGTTCCATCCTTATTTTTGACAAAAAGTACCGGTGCTCCCCAAGGTGAAACACTTGGACGTATGTACCCTTTCTTCAATAATTCTTCCAACTTCATTTGTAATTATTTTAACTCTGGTGTGCTCATTCTGTAAGGTGTTTTTGACACTGGGGCAACTCCTGGCACTAAGTCAATTGAGAAATCTATCTCCCTTCTTGGTGGAAATTCGGGCATTTCTTGGAATACATCTTCAAATTCCTGTAGCAATGAGAAATCTTCAAGTATTTTCCCCTTTGTATTATCTATCTCTTCCAAATGAGATGCATACATTTGACATCCTTTACTAAAACATTTTTTCAACTATAAGGCTGAAATATCCGTTATAGAGATGGGTCTTGGAACTCCTTTCACAGTGCTCTGTTTTCCATCTCCATCAAGACATGTAAATGTCTTGTTATGAAAATCTAGGACAACATGATGCTTGTCCAACCAATCCATCCCAATGAGAACATCATAAGACCCCAATGGTATTATATTTAGATCAGTACTAGTATTCACACCATTAAGACTTATGGAACAACTTCTGACCATATCATGGATTCTTCTTTTGGTTCCAGTGGCTAACTGAACCAAACCTCCTTTTCCATGTTTAATTTTCTCTAAATGTAATCTATCCATTATCTTAGGATCAATGTAGCAATGAATTTCTCCTAAATCAATCAAAACAACAACACATTGATTTATGATCTTACCTTCCACCTTGATCATATTGGACTGGTACTCTACTTATCAATTATCTAAAGCTGCATAGATTCTTCCCATATTTTCGAATGTTGTAGCCTCTTGGATGTTGTTCACAGTCTTCACTCTGTCCTTTCTGTGTGGGCAATCATTTTTCATGTGATCTTCCTTGCATCCCCAACATTGGATTGGTGGTCTGCCCCTTTTTCCCATGGAATCTTCCTTCTTGAAATCTCCCTTAACATATTGATCTTGATAATTTCTATTAGGCTCATTCCTATTGAAGTGAGCTTTGAATCCTTTCCTCCTCTGATAGGAATTTGCATTTTTCTTGTCCTTCCAAGATTTATGTAGGGATTCTCTTCCCTAGCCTTGCTCATATAGGTACTTAGCCTTCTTGATGGTATCAATCAAGGTCTTGGGTTCATCATACTTGATATTTTCCTTATAAAAGGATGGAAATCCACTTAGAAATCTCTGTATTTTCACTTTCTCATCACCAGTGAACTGGACATACTTTAACAATCCCAAGAATGTCTTCTCGTACTCTACCATAGTCATTCTTCCCAACTTGAGTTTAAAGAACTCCTGCATTTTCTTGTCATAGAAATGCTCTGAGAGGTACTCCTTCTAGAAGTACTTCTTTAACTTCTTCCAAGTGATCCCACTTTCATTAACATTTTCCACTTGCTTCAGTGGGTCCCACCACAATGCAACTTTCCCATGTAAGTGGTAAGTGGAAATCCTGGCTTCCAGATTTGATGAATAGTTATATAGCTGAAAATATATCTTGAGCCCAAAAAACCATGCTTCGTCATCATCTTCCCTTTCCCTTTCACCATCGAAGGAAGGTGGCTTGAGCTTCCTTAGCTCTCCTTGCAAACTATCTATCTCTTGTTTCCTTCTTTGGTGTCTGACAGGAGACACCTATGGACTGCTTACGGGATCATCCGATGCGTAAAAAATTCTTTCTGAGTAAGAAGGTTAGTGGTGTCTATGAGCTCTTCTAGCACTTCTGGAATAACCAACTCTTCTAGGATCATCTCTTCTTTCATGACACCTTCCTTCTTCTTCTTGTCTTGAGTTTGATTCCTTCTTCATTTTCCTTTGTAACTGATTTAAGCTCTACAACACTCAAGCATTTATCTGAATTTTCTCTCTCATCAGTCTCTTGTTGTCTACTTTGTAGCTCTGCACTTCCATCTTCAGGCTTCTTATCGTTTCTATTAACATTTTGTGCTCTCCTTTCCCATTGGAATCTGTCTCTGCATTACCAACTATGGTATTCTATCCTTCAACCTCCTTATCATAACTGGAGGCTCCCTTTCCTTCTTCTATTTCCCTAATACGCATCCTGAGTTGACGTGCTTAAGCCCTTCAATTATGCAAAATGTGCAAGAGACCATTTTGTTAGAATGATGCATATGGTAGCCAAAAATTTCCAAACCATGCTACGACTCTCTTTATTTAATTTTTGTTCATGGAGATCATATTCCCATTCTCTAAAAATAAGAGTGCCTTGTTATCCCTGACTGACACAGAATTTTGTCCGGCACATGCGCTTCCTTCAAACTGCTTTCCAGGTGACCACCATTAGAAAATGTGGCTATATCCTTCCTTATAACTTTTCGGTCTTAGAGACAACTAATTCGAACCTTATCCCTCCTTCCCTCAAGTCTCAAACTTCATGCGACCACATCCATGACCCTGCGCTTAGCTGAAAAAGCGCTTGTCTGGAGCTTCTGGACTTCAGAACCTTTAACCAGGACCATATCAATAGTCCGCATCCTCCTTTATGATCAACGATCGAGATCCACTTGGAAAATTCATGCTTTGGATGTCTCAACTCTTCTACTTTCTTCCTTCTGAAACGCTTCTACCCAAAGTTCACGATCTGTCAACGCGTGTCCTCCCACAGATCAAAAACTATGAATCGTTTCAGTTCTTAGGGTTTCAGAAGTTTCAAATTTCCCTCCTACAATTTCTCTCAGAGTGATTTCACCCGAAGTCGATGATATTTCGACGTGTTTCCTCTGGAATCAATGGTCGATATGTACTCCGGCCTTCGGGCCTTCAAGAGTTTTCGACCCAACATAACCTATCACATATTTCCCTTGTGGAGTGATTAGTGTCCAGATTGCACGATCTATCACCACACGGAGAAATACTAGAAGTGGACACGTGGCCCAATCAAGTGGGTGACACATGTCATGTTTTAATCAACTTTTCAATATTCCAAATGCTCAAATATTACTGACACGTGGCACACATCCCATGTGTCCAATTCATCCCAGGTGCCGTCCGCAAGCCACGTCACTTTGGGGATTCCAGGGTCCACATCACTTCTAGGTGATTTCATTGTGCCCCATCACTTCAGCTCTTTGGGCTTCGGGGCTTCGAGAGCTTTCAAACTAGAACACTTCCAATTCTCCCAAACTTTGAATTCTCGAACTGGCCAATCTGTTGCCATGTGTCCTCCTGGATCGAAGGACCAATATTCACTTCAATTCTTCACCTGGAGTCCATGGATCTGCACCACATGTCCTCCTTAATCTAATGGTGGAGGCTTACTTTGGGTCTTAGGACTTCGGATATCTCAAACTTCAACCTTTTTCTTGAAAATATTTTTATCTAAAGCTCGCAATCCTCTAACGCATGTCCCCTACGGATCAACGTCTACGATTCCTTCGGGACTTTGGACTCTGGAAATATCAGCTTTCAAATATTCTCTGGCCCCACTGGCTTTCATCTGAAGCCTTGGATCTGGTGACGTGTGGCTCTTGGCAGATAAATGGCTGATATCCTTTCGGGTCTTTGAGTTTCGGAAGTTTCAAACTTCAAACCCCTTCCTTGCTCACATTTTCCCGGATAGTTTTATCTAGAGCACATGATCAGTGGATGCATGTCCTCCCAAGGATCGACGGTTCCCAGGCTACTTCGTCTCTTTGTAGGTTCGTCGCTCAAGTACCTACATGTCACATCACTGCATGCCTTTCAAATTGCGATGACGTGCAACAGTGGTTTAGGGTAACCCGCTTTTCACCCCACAATTCTCTTGATGTTGACATGTAACCCATCAGGGAAACTGTGGTTTGGATTGTGGGACTGCCTTGGGAAATTAACTCCCATGCAACTCAGTCCTATTGGCCATTGATCTCTCTCTTCAATGGGATCCAACATTCGCAACCTTAACCTTGCTTCCTTTAAATCAGATGACCCTTGTTCACCTGTCCTCTGATGCAACGATATTAGATCTACCTAGATCCTGCAGTGGAGATTGCTCCCGAATTCAAAAGGAATGACATGATCCTTTGAACCCTTACAGAGGATCTATGACATTTTGTCTCCTGCGTAGCTTCTTCCATGCCATTCCTCCTGAGATTTTCACTTTCACAGTCAGAGTTCAGTCTCAACCATGAGACTCTGACTAACAGACCCGACCCATACCAGACCAGTGTTTCAACCTGAATCTCTGATACCAATCTGTAACATACCCAGCCATCCATAGGTCAGGTATGCTACCTTCAAGCCCACCCTTGGACATCTTTCTCTTACCAATACCTTATTTAAAAATTAAGGATTCGTAAAATAAAATAATTAACAACATGCACAACAATATGCAGAAAGCATGCATAATTTAAGATTCAATTAAATGATAATTAAATACACAGTGGAATACATTCATACACAGATAATAATATCACAACAGAGAGCACTTATCTTTATAAAAATGTTACACCAACTGGTTGCAGACCAAGGACGTTCCACCCAACCATAGATGCCATTGCTCCAAGTCTCAACAGTAGTGTCACCCCCAATCTAGGGCTGTGAATCCACAAGGATGGTTCCAGAGTGTACTTGGGTTTCGAAACCAATCATCTCTCAATATCTCATAGGTTTCCAAACACCCACAACAATCCAAGTACCCAAATCTCTTCTACCTAGCTCATGCCACCCGAGAGAATAGACTTCCACCCTTCTCTGCCATGCAGTCCCTCAGACAGTCCTTCTCCTTCATGTCAGAGCCTCCAATATAGTTGGTTCATAATATCAATGATGGAACTCTCAGGACTTGTAGTTGTGATAAAAATAGGGTACAGGTCCATGCATTTCAGACATGCAAGCCCCCAGGTCATGGCTGGATGACACCAGCGTCCACAACAACCAACTATCTCATGGCTAATTCTTCAGCTGCTCGGTTTGCCTTCCAGAGCCAAGATGCATATGAGGACGAATCAATGGAGGAGTCAAGGGGTTCATGGGAGTGTGTGAGGGAAAAATGAGTGAAGTTACATGAAGTCAGCAAACATGCCATCACTCGAACCCCTGCATCAGACTAGAGGTGGGTTTAATTAACTTCATGGGGGAAATCAAGAACCTCCTGGACTTCCCCAAGAAGCTCTCGTAATAAATCCCCTCCCTTATACAAAAAGGGTAATTAGAATAGGAATAAACATTTAGCTTCTCAAGTCCCCTCTCTTGTGGAATCATATCCCCCTATAACTCTAGTCATTGTCCGTCTAGCAGCCAGCGAGGTCATTATTATTAATAATGATCAAAACATTACAATTTTTTGGGCACACTGGCCTTTTAATAATTTTTTGGGCACTTTGGCTTCTCAGCATTGTAACAATACATTATTTAAAAATGGGGGTTCAAAACCTACGGTGCTACATTCTTTCCACAAATCCTTCCCCTCCACAAGGGGGCATGGTAGGTACCCATCATCATGAGGGGTCTTCCTCAAATGCTATCATTTCCATGTGTGACCAAACGATCAATTTGCAAACATGAGCCAAGAATTACGACACACCCAAATCTTCCCATGATTCCCCAAAAACAACATCTTCTTCCTAGCCTGGTCACCCTCTTAAAATAGAGAAGCCATATTTTGACTCACCACTTTTTCCTCCAAATGGATTTATTTGACGTACGATGCATAATCCCAACACACATGCCACCCACAAATATAGTATTTTGGAAGACTTGGCCCAGGTACGATGTGCAATTTCTACGCTTGAAGTACTCTAAAGTTTCCCCACGCAACGAAAAGACTTATTATCTTTCATAGGTGGGGTTTCTCCCTAGATGTCAATTTTGATGACCTTTGATTCTTATCAGGTTTCCTTCTATATCATGGTGTGATCATTGGGAAAAAATATCTAGTAGACAATAGTGTATGAAGGAGCCTTAACTTTTATCATGTCCATTTCTTGTTGGAAGTACCTTGGATATCCTAAGCTAAACGTGTCTGCAACACTATTAAAAGCATTCAATGAACACATGTTTGAACCCCATGGAATAATGATTTCCTTACCCATCGATTTGGGTGGTAAGACTGTCTCTATCAATGTGGAGGTTGTCGATGCACCTCTTGAGTACAATATGTTAGTTAGGCGTACTTGGTTATACGAGATGATTGCAGTTGTCACATTGGTATTTAGGGTCTTACGCTTCCCTCACTAGGGGAAAATCATTATGATCGATCAACTTGTGTTCTTCACCCCATACCTTAGATCCAATGTGGGGTCTAATGTACTCTTTGTTGATGATACCACATAGTCTTATATTAATTTCAATGTAGGTATTTTCAAAGATTCATCTCTCATGGGAATTTTCCCCCTCCCCCCACCATCTCCCATTGAAAATGTAGCTCCTATCAACATGATTTCATCATTTACCAGTGGATCCCTCAGGTTTTTTTATCCTTGGGTGGTACATCATCTTGAGGATGTTGAATCATATGGAGAATCCATGTCGCTCACCACGATCAATATTTTTGATCCATAAATCCCATAAGAATCCATTGATATTGGTCAGAAACTCCATCCTCATATGGAGTAATGTCACCCAAATCTTCCCATACAAGTTGTTGACTCTCTAAGTTCACATGACATCCTATAACCTGAGATGCCTTCAGAAGATGCCATCCTGGAAGTCATGGATTCCATAGAAAATCCAAAGGGTGAGATGATGCATAGATATATCATCTTATCTTGATTTGGATTAAACAAGAGTTATCATTATGAGTTTTTATTCGATATTGGGGCCATTTGCTAGAGCATCCATTAGACCTCCTATTCTTTCCCCTTTTTTAACTTGGATATCTTTTTTGGAACTTACCACCGAATTTTCTGCTACCCCTCCCATCAAAGATTCATATTTCTTACTTCCTTCGTGTCTTGATGGATCCCATCAAGGAGCTTCCCTATCTCATGAGACTACTCATAATGAGTAAATTTGTATGCAAAGATTCATTCCTATGTGATATGACCCTGGCATGGTGTGCCATATGATGCCAACATTGGCTCATGAGTGTTTATGTTTGGACAAGATCGGGAAGACATTCTCTTAGAATAATAATCAATAATATAATTATTGATTATTGAATATCATATATAATAAGTAAATGATAATAATAAATTGTTATTGATTATTCAAGGGACACATACTTTCATGTATGGTCACCATATGTTCCCTATATATGGAAACCCCATCATTGTGATAATATATCAATCATATCTCATATGAAGAAAAAATAACATGGTATCAAAGAGAGATTGGGCTTGACTCCTTCACAGGAGGGCCTAGGAAAATGAGAGTAGAGTAAAATGTTGGGAGTGTTAAGTTTATGGGATTTTTACAATCTCCATGTACAACATATTTACTTTTTTACTCCTACCTAAATTATAGAAAGAATTTCATAAATTATGGTGGGCAGTAATTTCTAGTAAAAATGTCTAATTACCTAAATATAAGGATTGTACTGCATATTTACTTCTACCTTTATTTATCCAAAGAATGTCATGAATTATGGAGGAACAATTTAACAAAGTCAAATGCTATGTGGATGGATTATAACCAAATTAATCTTTGGGTAGTTGTGGAGGTATTCTCCAACTATTTATAAGAAAGAAAATTAAATTAAATTTTAAATTAAATTTTTCAAAGAGACGTGTCTTTTTTTGGATCAATCTAATATTACTATAAAAAGACACCTGAAAGACACAACAATAGACACATATTTTTTCTCTCACACCCATGGGATAAGTGATCTAAGGAAGAGACTAAGCAGTTGAAATTTTCCGAGTTACTTAGTGATGTTCTAGTGTTTACTAAAGTAATATGGTATATCATTGGAAGTAATTATCACTTGGTAAAGTTGTGCTTGTTTAATTTAACACTAGAAAATCAACATGATTAGTTGTATGACATCGAGTATATGATGGATGTGTGTTGGTAGTCATATGACATCAAGTATATGGTGGATGTGTTTTGGTAGCCGTATGACATTGATTATATGATGGATGTGTGTTGGTAGCCGTATGTTGTCGATTATATGATGAATGTGTGTTGGTCATAGTAGAAGACATATTATTTGGAGGGTCACTGTATATAGTTGTGCACAATATAAATTGATCTCGTCTAGGAGATGCTTTTTTTTGTTCTTCTTTCTTGTTCCAGGAAGGTCATAGATAATATCTCTGAGAAGGAGCCATAATGATGGTCGCAGGAGGTAGACATCGAGGGAAATACCTTCCAACATGATATCAAGGAGAGACATTGCCATAAATAATGCTAAGAGAAAGGTAGTATATAGTACCAATGTACCTTCCAAGACAAGACCATGCCAAATAACAAAGAAAGTTCCAATGATCTTCGATTCAACGAGTCAACACCAACTGTAGAACAACTATGGTAGATTCAGTAGAGTAGGAAAACACATTATGAGACTCAGAGGGAGTAGGTGTAGTAATCCCAGTACATGAGTTGAGCCGTGAGATGTTGAGGAAGAAGGCATGGCAATAGTTCTAGTGTACGTAGAGGCACTCCTAAAGAGGGAGTCATTACTACATCCAGAGGGAGCGGAGATTGAGTTACCTATAGAGAAGGAGGAATAGATACCTTTAGTGTCAGAAGAAGCAAAGACAGAGGAGGAGTCATCTCCAGCTCCAGAGGGAGTGTTGATGTTTTTTAGCTTCTTGAGACATTAGTTTCATGAGGGAACCTTGATATATCAATTATGGTCCAAGATGACTTAGCATGATCATCATTTACCTATGTTTTTGTGGGAAAAGGCATCCATGAATGTAGTTTATGTGAAGAATAGAAGTCCTTATAAGACTTTGAGGAACATGAAGCCTGAGGAGGCCTTCACTCGAGTGAAGCCTGAGGTTGGACACTTCAAGATATTTGGGTTTCCAATATACATTATTGTACCCAAGGAGAAAAGGATCAAGCTAGACCCTTCAGGCATAAAGGGTACATTTTTGGGGTACAATGAATCTTCGAAGAAATACCAGATCTACATCCCTAGTTAGAGACATATTGAGGTGATCCAAGATGTTATCTTTGAGGAGGAGGTATCCTTTAATATGTCTAGAGGATCTCACATGGATATTTATCAAATTGATCCAATTGATCCCATTGATCCTATAGCTCTAGTTGATGTTCTCAGAGATATTTCAATAGGTCTAAAGAAACCTACATGGTCTCGTTAGACTTTGCAAGAGGCAGAAGGATATGCATATCCTCGTGGTAGCTTCCGAGTGAGAAATATAACTTATATATATTCATGCTATGTTGTAAATATGAGCCACATCATTCATTTTGAGCCTTCCTGTTATGAGGAGGCAACTAGTCATCCAGTATGGAGAGATGTCATGATGGAGGAGTATCAATCCATAATGAATATTGATTTGTGGGATATTGTTCTGAGACCTAATGGGAAGTCTTTAGTGACATCCAAATGGATCTAAAGATCAAAAAAATAGTTGATGAGAGCATCGAGAGTCACAAAATGAGATTTGTTTCTATAGGATTCTCCCAGTTGGAGGGAATAGATTATGAGGGGACATTTTATCCTATTTCTCGATACACTTCTATCTGGATGATTATTTCCCCTGCAACAACCATGGGTTGGAGAGTACAACATATGTATGTAAATACAACCTTTCTTAGTGGAGATATTGAGGAAGAAGTATACATCGAGTAGTCAGATGGTTTTGTGATACATGAGAATCAGTCTCATGTGTGCAGGTTGAAGAAGGAATTATATGGACTCAAGAAACCACCTTGATCTTTGTAGGAGAGGATTGATGGACACCTGATGATTTTTTGGCTTCAACAAAATTATTTTTGATCCCCTCCTCTACTACACGAATATTAATGTTGAGTCCCTAATTTTGGTCCTCTACGTTGATGATTTATTCCTCACTGGTACATAGAGCCTTATTATTGAATGTAAGTATGCATTGGCCTCTAAGTTTGAGATTGAGGAACTTTGTATGATGCACTACTTCCTGGGACTAGAGGTGTGGTAGAGAAATGATGAGATATTCCTGAGTCGGGGGAAGTACATAGTTGATACATTGAAGAAGTTTGGGATGTTGAACTTGAAGCCCGTGGCTAAACCAATGGTGACGAATATGAAGAAAATAAGTGTGTCTTCTTCTAATTCTAACGAAATTTATCTGAATATGTACAGAGAGACGATTGTATCATTGATGTATTTGGTTAACAATAGACTAAATAGTTTCTATGCAGTGAGTGCACTTAGTCAGTTTATGAGTCATTCAAGATAGACACACTAGATTGTTGCGAAGCATGTGTTGAGATACCTACAAGGCATAGTTGGACATGGTTTGAGATATAATTCCAATATTGATATGATATGGAAGGAATATATTAACTTTGATTTATCATGGAGCACACTGGACAGAAATAACATATTTGGGTGTTGCTTCACTTTGGGGTCTTCCATGGTGTTGTGCCTCTTTTTCCACCTAGATGAGAAAAATGAAGGTGCTTGCAAGCTTAGTTGGGTTTGCTAAGAAGGAAAGCTGTAAGGAAAAGGGTTAGAGAAGGAAATATAAAAGAACAACTAAGAAATAAAATGACAACTAAACTAGTGAGCATAGGGACATAAGAACAAAAGAAACAATAAGACCCATGTCACCAATGGTAAGGTTTATATCAGTGAAAGAAAACACCAAGAAGAAAGAGGACTATGAGTCCCTTATTCCTCCAAGGGAGGGATCTTAGACCCCCACAAACAAGCTCTTCTTACAATTTTGAATGAAAATGGTGAAACAATTCTTTGCTAATCCACTCAAGGGGTTAGATGGATTGCCCAATGTAATGGTGCTAGTATACTCTTCATGAGAATAGAGGATTCCACAAGAGAATAGTAGCAACATAACTTTCCTATTGAAATTCCTTAAGAATGAAGTGCTCCCATGGCCTTGTTTTAGAGCACGTCTTTGAGGTATTGTGCAACCAACTTGTAGTGTGAAAAGAGGCTAATTAGGGCATTTTTAGGTCTTTGACTAGCCACCCAGTCAGATCCATTCCAGATTTGAGTGTCAAATCAACTTGGAAGCTAAATCAGAAGTGGGTGGGAGGCCGACCACTCTCATAAATGTGTCATTCTCAGATGTGCGTGGCTTTTAGTGACCACAGTCGTGCATCGAGCGCATGTGTGCTTTTCCTGCATTTCTATTTTGCACATGTGCGTGCGCGCCCTGTGTAGTCATAGCGCACTTTAATTTTGTCACTGGTTGTATAGTTTTTGACCCTTTGGAAATGATTTTGTGGTAATTTTGGTCCATGGGTGACCTCATAACTATTTGACGATGCTGGATTCTTGTAACCATTTGCAGACGAAATTTCAGTGATAACAGATGCCCCTTGATGGATGAGGTTAGGAGCATACATATAGTCAAAATTCATCAATGTTTCTTCTACTGAGAGTGTCATTGTAAGAGAGAGAGATAGTGGGATTGTCAAGAGTTACCCGTTGGAGGGAGAAGGGAACCTATAGAACCCAACCTTCCATAAGGTGTGTAAAAATAAACTGTGTACAAACGAGGCAGGCATGCCCCATGCGCGTGTCATGTTACTCAAAAAAGGAATGGTGTGTCGATGTAGACAACTGCAGCACCCTCGGGGGTGGTCATGATAAGGGTAGAAGACAATTCTACAGAGGAACATACTCTAAACAGTAGGCAGTGACATCTGTAAGAAATATCAAGGATTTTGGAGGCATTGATAGCCCGACCAAGTTCAGAGGTCTTCAGCAAATATAAGAAATAACTTCAATAGTCGCAAAGTAAGACCCACCATAACATGAGAAAGTGTTGAAGTCGAATGTTACGGGGGTTAACAACAACAGGGATCAATTTTGGTTTTCCCTGTGCCGTCCGAGACATCTCATTGGAAAGGTAATGAGAGTCAAGATACTATCACCCTTCTGGAAACTGTGTTGATGTCAACAAAAAGGGGGATGCGACTCCGAGAAGCAAAGAGCTTCATGAAATCTACTAGGTGAGGTTAATAACTGAAGAGGTACATGAATGAAATCAATATGTATGGAGACTCAAGACTACCAGGTATAAGTGGTCGCAACCGTTCAACTGGGTCGAGTGTCTGGGGAACAACAAGACAGGGGATAATTTGTGCCAGAGGTGGGACAAAGTGAACAAACTCAGAGGGCAGAGGTAAGTGGCATGTGGGATACTCGGATTATATGGACAATGTCAATAGGGGTAGATGATAAGGAGTGCCCCAACCAAGGGCAACATGGATTGTGTTTTCCAAAAAAGGGAAGAAGGTCATCAAAGGTGACGACAAAAGGGTATGTAAATGTTGGAAACAAAGTCTTTTTACAATGTACCAAATAAATAAAGAATAATTTGGGATGAGTGTACAAATAAAGAAATGGGTGCCCCAATGTAATATGTTGGGCTGGTTAGGGCACAATTTTCTTGGAGAACTGGAGGAGGGTGGGGGCCCCATGGGTGGGTTTCTGTATGAGGTAGGTGAAATGAAGGGAAATTTGTAGAGGGGAAAACTGAATTGTGAATGAAATGGAGGGTTCATGATACTGCGGAGGTGCAGTCAAAATGGAACCTTGAAGAGATAATCTGGGAGTCGAGTGGGAAAGCTAGAAAAATGAGGAGAAGGAGTATGTGGTTGATTCACGACATGATGTAAGACTATCGGGACTCCTATCCCTAAAGGTTTGAAAAACAACATGAGTGTCAAAGTGAAAAAGGGTGCTATGAATGGGACAACTCATGTGGGGGAGAGTGCTACTGGGTGATAGTACCTAAGATGCAATGGAGGTGTTGGTACTACAGAGCCGGAGATGGGGATCCTAGAGGCAAATGTTAGAGGGTGTGACTAGAGAGGCAATTGAGATTCAGAGGGAATGATTACATTCCAGTGTTGATTATATACTTGAAGGGGTTGCATTGATGTATGATGACCAAGTACCTGCACACATGAAAACCAAATACTCGATGTGAACAATATCTGAAGAGAATCGAACATACAAGCATTTATTTGATAATTTTGAACATGAGCAGGCATACCTGAGTGTGTTATGGGAAGATTCTCTGCCGAGGAAAAGGGTAAATGATAACCTGATGGAAATGTCTATGTAAGAAGCCGAAGATGGTTTGGAAAATGGAGCTTGTGGGCTCCTAGACTAAAATATGAAAGTGGGAAAAAGGGCTTAGATATGGACGGTGGGTCCATAATGCCATCCCAGTTCTACTAACATTATGGACGATTAGGCGGTAATTTGGGGGGATTTGGGGGTAAATCCTTGGATAAGTCATCCAAGAACCAAAGAGGAATAGGGAGTGCCTCTGGTTCAAGAGAAATGATATGAAGAATCTCAAGTGNTGTATTCAATGATCATAGGACATTGGTATGTAAAATGATCTAAGGATTCACATAGAGGGCAAGGGAATCTCATACGTTCATTGACTGAAGTCATGACATAATGGATGTCAGTGATTTTTGGTAGGGATGATGTAGCTAGATTGGGTTCATTCTGGAAGCTTTGGCGTACTGTGGATAATGTCTACTGGAAGCGCAGTAGTAGTGGGAAATGGAGTGTATAGTGGCCATAATCTGAACATGTAGCGCAAGAAAATTTAGTTCGCATCCCTTTTCTACTTGAGTGAGGGGCGATAGCGGCAGTACTTGCGATAGTGGTGAGCGTTGATGGTGTTTGATTGAGTCGAATCAAGTTCTGTAAATCGGGTAGAGATGGGTAGTTGTTGGTTTGGTGTCCATATTTCTCACATAGCATGCAAGGAGGTTGGATGCACAGGGGAAGTGGAGCTGTGGGCTCCTTATTCATTCTCCTGCCCCCAACTATGGCAAGGAGGTTAGTGAGAGGGGTGTAGAGGGTATGGTGGGAGTGAGTATGGGATTTGTCATTGGGATTCCTTCCATTTGGGGGGGAAGGGATGGTTGAGGGACCATCTCTGGT
>JASDQU011402278.1:0-13469 GCA_032191745.1 Picea mariana
ATTTTTTTAAATGTGTTTTTTTCTTCATTTAAAAAAAAATGTGAAGATTTTCTACTCTCTCTTTATTTAATTTTTAATGTAAATTTTGTAAAAGAAAATTAGTAAATCAATTTTCAAGTGACCATTTAGGATTCAATTTAGGGTTTTTTATTTGCATAGGGATTTGTTGGCAAGGTCACAGTTTCAATTAGGTCGTAATTAGCTATAATTTCAACATTTAGAAAAAAAAATTCTTTAGGTAGTGTCACTTTTTTATTTAGGTGTTGATTTTAAAGTTTTTCTGAGCAATTAGAAAAAATGGTGCTACCGGTAGCACCACTTTTTGATTTGGGGGTTGTTTTTCATGTTTTTTATGCAAAAATATTGGTTTTAAGGGCTAGCGTTCTTGTTTTGGGGTCACAGTTCTCTTTAAGTTGGTAAATTTGTTACAAGCCTAAATCTTTCACTTGCAGACATTGTTAGATCCAATCATCATATACCCATAGTGGTAGGGTTTTATTTCTTTTAGTAAAGACGATGAGACTACAACACTCAATTCCAAGGAATTCTTTCCTTGGACAAAATATGTGTTAGACTATTGAATCAAAACTTTGAAATTTTAGGGGATTAACTTTTATTGTTTCTGAAATTTTTGTTCCAACAATCTACCCAGATAAGTATTTAATGTGTCAGAGATGTTATGTAGAGTGGCATATTGTAATCAAGTGATAGGTGGACATAGAAGCGACTGAAGTTGTTCTCAGTGGAGGACATGTCAGATATTCTCCACAAGTAGAATGAATGTGCAATCTAATTAAATTGGAAGGAAAACTGTTTATAAATTTGTGCCATACCTCTATACATAGATTTCCATAATCAGGTTATAGTTTTTATGCATTGAGGGAGATGTGTAATTCCTTTCATGCTCAACATAGAATTTCTCTATTTACCAGATTTGTTTTGTTTGTGAAATTTCGAGTTATAATTATATTAATGCACATTTAGCTCAAAGATAAATGTTTGTTATAACCATCATTTCAGTTGGGATGGTTTGATGCTTCAAAGTTGAATCGTTGACCATATGAATTAGTAGTTTATACTACCCAATTCAACCAACTCTTCATTGCTAGATTATATCATGTTAACAAAACTGGTAGTTGGATCAAAGGTATCTATAATTATATTTAAAAGCTTCTCAATAATGACTACCTCAGGTTACAAGATAAAGTCAAATATTAAGGGTAGACACAAAATATTATTTGCAGCAACAAAAAAAAATCATGTTTGTAAATGGAATCCAATAGTGTATTTTAGCATGGGTTTTTGACAACTTTTAAGTTTTTAATTATTCCTGAAAGGTTGCATAAATGATATCATCTTTCAAATCAATATGATAGTAAAGTTAAATTTGACTTGATCCCTAAACCCCAGTTTCATAGCAACTTCTAGTAATTTGATTGATTGTTGATGACTATGTATTATGGTTGTCCTATTCTTGTTTGATGACCGGTTGGGGAGGTATTCTCTCAACTAGGATCAGGTCAATTCAGTTGGATTACCACAATGCACATATTCAATGTAGGCAAATATTATAAATAAGAATGGGCATTCTCTGGAAAATAATTGAAAGCATTCTAGAATTCCTTGAACATGCGATATATGCCTTAACTCGGGATATCATTGTTTTTTTTTAATGATCTTCACATACACATATATCAAAGATTTGAAATTTTACAGTATCTTTTCTTACATGTTCCATGATAAAATATTAGTAGGTTATCTTGTATTCATTGGCATATATGATATCTTTGTGTCCTTTTATGGTCTTTACTTGTTTGCACCCAATTGAATTTGATATCTCTTTGTTATGGGATGTATGTGGCTGTTCAATGTATTTTTAGGATGAGGGAATCTATGTTCATTATTTTGGTAAAAAGATATTAAAAATAAAAACGATGTATTTGTTGATCAACTAACTTTTAGTGTTGTTCAAACTTCACATTGTTCCTTTCTTTTCATGTTAACATATTGTATGAAAGTTCTTTACAAAAGATAAATTGCATTAGTATTTTTGTATTTTTAATGATAGGCTTATTACATACAAGCGACTTTTTGCAGCAGTGTTTTTTTTTTTTAAAGCAATATGTAGTTTCTGATGCCTAAAATGTAGTCATTTTTTTTTATCAATTTCAATAGAACATGGAAACTTGGTGGCTTTGGATTTGCGATTTCTACCGATCAACACATTTCATGATTTTATTTCCCGATAAAGACAATTATGATTTTGATAGGTTTATTTGATTTTTTATGAAACATTGTAAGAAAGACAATGATATTCCTTAAATTTTCTACATTGCTTTTAAATTTTTATATACTATGCTATACTATGTTATCTTACTTGATATTCCAATGATTCAGTGTACTTGATGATCTCTAACATTGAAATTGTTGATGGTCAATGAGTTCTAATTGGGATCTCTATGGAAACAAGTTCATATTGTCCCATGAATTGTTAGCTTGTTTTGTAAAGAATTAATTGGAATCATATTCTAGAACAATGGAAGTATTACACTTACATCTACTTTTGCTTCAAGCATAGCAATGGAAGTATTACACTTGCATCTAATTTTTCTTGGAAGTTTGTTTCACATATTGGTAAAAAATTTGTTAATGTCTTTGGTTCCATGTCACACCTTGTTTTAAGTGATTGTCTCGTAACTAACATTTTAATTAATATGATGTAAAATGATATAAAAAAATAGCAAATTATGTAGTAGGTGAAACCTCCATAAATACTTCCATAGCCATTATGAATGACACTCAACTAGACAAGGAGTTTAGGGTAGCATCCTTGTCCTCAGTCTTACAAAATGGTTAAATTGTAAGACACAATATTTAGGCTGCTCTTGGGGCTTTTCCCTTTTAAATGAGAGCTAGTTGAGGTGAATATTTTCTTCAATGATATCCCCTAAATTGATAACATTTTTTTCTACTATGCTATTAAAATTTATCCTACTTTATTTCCACTGATTCAATGTGATTGATAATCTCCAACATTGAAATTGTTGATGATTATTGAGTCCCAAGTACGATATTTATTGAAAAAAGGTCATATTGCCCCAAAAATGGCTGTATTGTTTTGTGAACAATGAAATGGAACCACATTCAAGTACAATGGAAGTATTATGCTTTTATATAATTTTGAAGTTTAGTAATGGAAGTTTTGTTTCACATCTTGGTGATAAAGTTCTTAGTGTTTTTGGTTCCATTTCACACCTTGTTTTAAGTGACTATTTCACAAGCAAAAATTTAATAATATAATACAAAATAAATAACATGTTGTTATGTAGTAGGTGAAACCTATATAAATACTAACATATTCTCGAAAAATGAGACTAAACTAGACATAAACTTTAGGAAAACATCCTGGTACTCACTTTTAAAAAATAGTCAAGACTCAAAATATAAGAAAAAATAGTTTGGTTGCACATAGGACCTTTCCCTTTTATATGAAAACTAGGTAAGGTGAATACTTGCTGACTATAACCAATTAAATTTCACAAAAAGTCAAAATGTAACACAAAATTGTTGGGTTGCACCTAGTTCTTTTCCATTTCATATGAAATATAGTTGAGGTGAATACTTTCCTACTATAATTGGCCTGAGTCATATTTTGTAAAAGTCTAGTATGAGTCACTTTCCTACTATCACTGGTCTTCATAAGTGAAAAATATAAAAGAAAATGTTGCAACTTGGAAAAGTTCTGCTTGTGATTTGAAATAAATTGTGTCATGCAAAAAGTTGCATAGATCTCAATGGTCGGGTTGTGATGCCACAAATAATTGTAAGAAAATTCGTGATCTAGGAAAGTTGCAATGTAGACCATTGCCAAGGAAGGAGGTTACAAAAGGTGTGTGCAAGAAACGTGTAGTACATGCCCATAACATGTGTGTGCGTTTCTGTATGGGAATATGGAAATGTGTGTGATATGGCCCTAAAATATGTTTTGTCCATAAAAACACACCCCACATGTGGGAAATCCATTTCTTATGGCTAGAAACACATTTCTGGGAAGTTTCCTAAAAGGTTTTCCTGATTTGTCACTCAGTTCTTCACTAGGTTTGACCAAAACTCCTAGGAGTTAATGGTAATGTTAAATTAACTGTTTCTATCCTTTTACTTAAATTTTTAACATTATCATTAAGTGTTTCAAGATGTTTGAGAGTGGTTCCAAAATTATTGGACTTCATATGAAGAAAGTAGAATTTCATGTCCCATTCAAAATTCAACAGACTTAACAATTTTTCAGGATTTCAGGATTAGCAGGATTGCAACATTTTCATTGGATTCTATCATGCACATGAGTATGCGATTGAAATTTGATAAAGAGAACCAAGCCCTTTATGTACCTCGATGTTGGTGGTGTTGATTGTTGAACTCCTCTGTCATGGAATTAACAAAAATGTACTCTTTTGTAACGTACCCAACCACCCATAGGCCGACCATGCTACTTTAAAACACACTTCAAAAATGATTTCGATTTTTGATAACAATTAATTAATAAAGAAACATGAAATACACACATGAAATAATCAAGATTCATGCTATAGCATAAAAGAAATGAATAATATGCCATACACAACAATAACTAGTAAGAATGCATATTATAAATACAAATTTCAAGGATAATAATAAATACATAAAAGAATATACATTATACAAAAAATGCAAAGAGAACATATATTTTCAAGGAAACATTCACCAACTGGATGCAGAGCAAGGACATTCCTCCCAACCATAGAAATTGTTGTTCATTCACTCTCAAAAATAGTGTCACCCCCGAGCCAGGGCTATGGATCCACAAGGATAGGTCCTAGGCTAGATATAAAACACACCAGTTAGCTAACAATCTCTCATGGTTTCCCAACCACACAACAAATCCTAATTTCGTGCTCTCTTTCCCATTCAGCCTACGCAACCCAAATAAATGAACCCCTTTCTCTACCATGCAGTCCCTTAGGCTATTCCATTTCTCTCCATCAGAGTCCCATTGTAACCCAATTTTGGAACACTTCGAAGACCTCATCCTCCGACCAACGATCAATATGATATCGCCATGCCAAATTAACAGTCCAGATCATCTAAACACCAAAACGTGGGTTTCCATCCATGTTAACAGTCTGATCTCTCGATATTCGGTATGGTGGACCCCACGACATAAACATTTTTATTCCCATCATAGGATTCCGTAGCTCTCTTCCTTTCACACAAGTAATGTAAGGTTCCCTTTCATTAATAAACCATTTCGTCAAGCATTTCCCCATGCATGTGGGATAGAGAAATAATTCCCAACTCAGATCAATGGTGTAAAACCCACGCAGAGGTCAGATCGATGGTTGATGAGAGACGATTTCTTTCTAGGCATAACTATCACTTCTGCTACTTTGATCATGATGGAGGAAATTGTTGGAAGATCAGGGCGTGGAAAATCAACTTGGATCTAATTTACAGGGTGAAGTGATTTAAATAACAAAACTCCCCCCTGTGACGTTGTTCAAAAGCCATTAATTGATTTCACTTCCCAAACTTCTGTCTAGCATCTAAAAGGCCTTTGAAGACTCGATGCTATAAACCAACGGCTTTGATACCAATCTGTAACGTACCCAACCACCCATAGGCTGGCCACATTACTTTAAAACACACTTCAAAACCGATTTCAAATTCTAATAAAAATTAATTAATAAAAAAACATGGAAGAGATACATGCAATAATCAAGATTCATGCTACATCATAAAATAAATGAATAATATGGCATGCACAACAATAACCAACAAGCATGCATATTAAAAATATGAATTTCAAAGATAATAATAAATACACAATAAAATATACATTATACAAAAAACACAGAGAGCACTTATCTTTTCAAGCAAACATTCACCAACTGACTGCAGACCAAGGACGTTCCTCCCAACCATAGACATTGTTTTTCATTCACTTTCAACAACAATTTCACCTCTGATCTAGGGATATGAATCCACAAGGACATGTCCTAGGATAGATTTAAAACAACTAGTTAGCTAACAAATTCTCATGGTTTCCCAACCACACAACAAATCCTAATTTCTATCTCTCTTTCCCATTCAACCTGCACAACCCAAAGAAATGAACCCCTTTCTCTGCCACGCAGTCCCTCAAGCTGTTCCATTTCTCTCCAAGGTTCCAGTGCTACTGGCCAGGAAATCTCCTTGCTGGAAACTCCAAGGACTCTTAGCTGTGGATAGTTCTTTCCGAACTTCCATCAATCTTATGCACACATGCATCCATTCCTCCTGGAATGATTCAATAATTTATTACAACAATATAGAAATGCCTCTCCTCTTGTAGCCATTTGTTTCCATGTCCAACCCAAGAGCACATGAATTAGCAAGAATGAGGAACCAAAAAAATAAAAGAAGTGAGAAGAGTGTAAGAGCGAATGGAAAAGAATCCCCGAAGAAAGAGTGTAATAGTAAAATGGAGAGGAACCCCCAAAACAACCCAGAAGAGATGTTGATATAATTATATGAAACCAAGAACCACATGGCCTCCCCCCCCAAGAAGCTCATGTAACCACTTTTCTCAATTAAAGCCAATATGGCCAAATAAAATACAATAAAAAGACTTATCCCCTTAATCCCCCTCTCTCGTAGAATCATAGCCCCCTATCTCTTGTCCTTGTCCATCTGGCAACCAATAGTGTATTTTTATTAATGTATATAGAAGTATTACATTTCCTAGGCACTTCGACCCCTTTTCCAAGTTTACCGACTCACTAGTCTAATGTCACATTTACATAATACATTCTAGTTCATGGGGATTAAAACTAGGGTGTTACATCTTCACTCAAGCCAAAATTGCTGATTAGGCATGTTAACCTAAAGTACTGTTATGGGTCGATGCCTATTGTTTCATGCTTACATTAATGAAAAGTAATATATGCTCCTTTGTTATGTGTCTTTTTATCCACTACAGATAATGAAGCTCCAAAATGGAAATGGGTTCAAAGGTTTTGTAGCAGCAAAAACTCCATGTGCCATCTGTAAGACATATGTTGTACTCCTCCCTAAAACCCCATCTGGAGTAAATGCCTTGGGCCTTCTTGCTACTATAATGTAAACGATGCCATTAATATTTCATGAAACAATACTAGGATTTGAATAGAATTATCCAAGAGAGAAACTACCCCATGTATGACAACAAAAAGTGGGTTGTTTTTTTACTTTTCTAAAACATCCTCAATCATTATCTTAAAAATCCGTCATATCTATGTAAGTTTGAGTTTTATTTTTCTTCTAAAAACCGAGTCCATGTATATTTTCAATAGAAATGTTAACTAATGTGCATGATTTTGATGGTCACCCATGTGCAGTCCATTACATGTAATGTGGTTGTGCTAGTTCTAACCCTAGTTACAAGAAAAAAAGTGGGAATACAATGTTTACAAAAATGGAAAACGAGTTAGAAATGATGTTTCTGGCACACTCGTTCTATTTCTTGACATCAAACTTGTTTTATTTTTTTTAGCAATAATGACCTTCATTTCTCCTGAATAATGAGAAATTATCTGAGTTTTCCAAAACAAAAATACTATGGGAAAGGACAACAAAAAAATTATAATTACAGGGAACAAGGTTGGTAGGCTTATGCTTTTCAAAATAATTTAGTGTCTTATTCAAATACCACGATGCATCACAAATCTATGCTTCTTGACATTAGTAATTCCAAATTCTCATTGTCCAAACATGAAGGAACGTGTGGGAAACTACATTATGTGCCAAGTTCGTTAGCAAAATAAGAAGTATAAAATAAATCCATTCACTATTCGCATTCCTTAACCCCAACCCCCCCCTTTCTTACCTTCCAAGCAAAACAAAAATACCTAAACGATTTTATTGTGACTAGATCAAACTCTCATTTCAAAACTTGGTTCATTTGTAGTGTGACTTGATACATCTCCTCTTCTCCTACTAGTTCAATTACATCAATACATCACTAGGATTGGGCATTTGACATCATCTTTCATCATGGGATAACAAGGTTTGAAAATTTCTATTTAATTTAAAAAAAAAATAAAAATAAATCTTCCTATTTTTGGATTTCTATAAAATGTTCCCTCTATTTTAAATATGATATGATTATAATGGTTAAAAAAATACATGTATTTTAAGATACAGGTTTTGTTTAAGGAAGAAATATGAAAACTTGGATGTAGAAATGCTTGAAATATAATAAATAATTGTCGAATGTTTTTATCATTAAGAGTCAGTAAGTTAGTTTTGAGTGGGGGTAATTGTTGCGTAAGTGATTTCAAGTATTAGTATTTTTAAACTTTTAATTAATTTTCATATATATATGAACTTGAAAAAATCCATAAACCAATAATTTTTGTTTTTTGTTCTGTACTTATTTTGCATTTTGTTTCTTGTTTATGGTAACATAGATTTTAACCACGTAAAACTACATAAAATCTCATGCATGGAAATCCATTTTTGCAGACTATGTAGGCTTATTTTGATAGCAATGCTTCGCCACACAAGGTTATTTAGAATTACTATCACACACTAAAACAATTACAAATATATTATCTATTTAAAATTATATATATATGTTGTGTCCAACTGTATCTAATCTAGATGTTTTTAAAAAACTCAGTCTATTTATTTCAGTATTGATATCTATTTCAGTATATGTATCCTTCATTCAAGCCAAAATTGTTGATTAGGTATGTAAAGATTTTTCTATCCTATTTTAAGGCTTGGATTAGACAGTTTCTATTAAAATAATATAGAAACTTCTAGAATACATTGTAAAATTAAAATGTTGTTTTGGGTTTGTTTCACAAGCAAGCATATTCAGTTTGTGGGTGGTTTGATATCCACAATGATAAGAGTGTGATCTAATTCTCTATTTGACTATAAATGTAATCAAATTCTCTCAATAAACCAAGTTTTGTGAGCACTATCTCATTGGTGTGTTCCTCTCGTTCTAAGTTTAATTTGGTATCTGAGCCAAATAGAGAAGCAATTTTTCATTTCTGATCACTGCTGTTGGAATTCGCCAGTGCTAAGGGTCGCTTCCTAGTGAATAGGGCAGTCGCTTCCAGCAAACAAATTTGCAATTCTCCATCATTTGTGAAGCCTGCAAATACATTTGTGATGCCATTTGTGAAGGATTCGAGATTGAAATCGTGAGTTAGTAACTATTAGATGCTACCACTTCTGAAAATCAACAACAATTGGTCAATGAAGCCTCTTTTGGTGCAGTGAGCGTGGAAATCGATTTGAAATACTCAGATTTGAAGTTAAGCCACTGTTTTCTAGAGTTGACTTCGCTTCCATCTCTATACAATTGAGACAGAGGCCGCATATGTGTGCATAGTGTTGTCTAAAACATAGAAGGGTGACCTGGCACCATACTTAACTATGGTATGATCCACATGGTGAGAACGTTGCAACCTTCCAAAATAAAAAAAATATTGAGGAGGAGCTCACGTGCAACATAGAAGGAGCCTTCTTGGGAGCTACATCCACAAATATATCGCTCAAAGGAAGCGAATGAGTAAGAGGCAACCACGTTTTGACAAACAGGCGGGCACGCTCATTGTCAATCATTTCTGAGATATCGTCATCGTCGGGTGGAGGAATAAAAGGAGCCCGCAAGGTAAAAGCCAGTTCTTCGTTTTTTTTTTCTTTAAATTGGCAGATAATTGTTGAATTATTTGTGGTAGAAGATAGAAAACTAAATTATTAGGGAAGAGGCTAGAAAAGCATAGAGTTGTTGAGAAGATTGCAAGTAGAGATGTAGAAAATGGCTTATTGCAACTAGAGATGTAGTGTTTTATGAGAATGCAGATAGAGTTGATACAATGAATGATGCAGATGCTTGGAATAATTATAATGATGAGCATGTCAAAATATATGCAATGGTTAAATAGGAACAAGAACAAGTATAACTTCGAGAACGGAATGAAATTAGTATGGACACTTCAAGCAGTGAAGATACATCAAGTGGAGAAGATTCACCACATAGCAGGAGACGAGATGAAAGTAGTGAAGGACTAAGGAGGTCATCACGAAAAACTCAGCCACCGATAAGCTATAGAGATTATGCATTGATGTCTCATGTAATGAATGTTGTATAACCTGTAAACTATGATCAAGCTAACAAACATGAAGAGTGGAGAAATGCTATGAATGATGAATATGACTCCCTTATGAAAAAGCAAACATGGGAATTAGTTGAACTTCCTGAAAACAATTTTCCTATTGGAAGCAAATGGTTGTATAAATCTAAATTTAAAGCAGATGGTAGCATTGATAAATATAAGGCATGATTAGTTGCAAAATGATATTCACAAAAGGAGGGAATTGATTACGAAGATACTTTTGCACCAGTAGCTAAATTGAATGCAATTAGAGTACTGATTGAATTAGCTACAAAACATAATTGGAAAATCCATCAGTTAGATGTCAAATCTGCTTTTTTGAATGGTGATTTAAAGGAAGAGGTTTATTTCAGCCTGAAGGGTTTGTCAAGCAGGGAAAGGAGCATCTAGTCTGCAGGTTAAGGAAAGCCTTATATGGTTTGAAAAAGGCACCGAGATCATAGTATGTAAAGATAGATACCTTATTTAAATGATTGCACTAAACTTGATGGTGAAAACTATGTAAACTGGAAGTTTAAGCTGATGACCATTTTAGAGGCATACATTCTATGGACTATTGTTAAAGGAGATGAGCCCAAACCCACTGTTGCTGCCTCCATTCTAGATTGGGATAGATGAGAAATGAAAGTGAAAGTCTTGTTGTGTATGTCCGTAACGGACAACATCATTCCACATATAAGAGACTATAAAACTTCCAAAGAGACGTGGGATGTTCTCAAAGGTTTGTATGAGACCTCTAATGCAAATCGAATTTTATTCTTAAAAACTAAGCTATTATCTATAAAAATGAAAGCCAATGAAAGAATAAGTAATTTTTTTAATCCAGAATTAAAGATTTAAGTGATAAGTTGGGTGACATTGGTGAAAAGGTTTCCAGTAGTGATTTAGTAACTATCGTTTTGAAGGGTTTAGTGCAAGATTTTAAATTCTTTATTTCAACACTCTCAACTAGACAAACACCCCCTACTTTTGATGAATTGGTTGGTATCCTTCTTCAAGTGAAAGAGAGACTGAATAATTATGATCTGGACTCAAGTGGATCAGATTTGGCTTTGATTACAAGAGGTAAAATATCATATCGAGGTAAACCGTGGGAAAAGAACAGAGGTCGGTTTCAAGCAAAGAAGAAAGGTATGACACATTCTGATTCTTATGTTAAGAGAAATATTGAATGTGAATATTGTGGCAAACCTGAACATCTTACTAAATATTTTTATAGAAGAAAGAATCATGAGTCAAATCATAGATATAAAAGGAATAATGGAAATTTTGTGCATAAAGACACTTTGGTCAATGATGGATTTAAAAATCTTAAGTTGTTTATTTCAGAAGTTGCATTGTTTGTTGAAACTAATGATGAGAATGCATGGTTCATAGATTTTGGTGCATCAACTCATATGACCTGTAATAAAGAATGGTATGATGAATATTATGAGAAAATTGATGGCACACACATTTACTTAGGAGATAACAGATCACATAAATTCCAAGGCTATGGAGTAATAAGTGTGAAATTACCTAATGGGCAATTGAGATAGATTCATGATGTGATGTGTGTTCTTGGTATTTAAAAGAATTTAACATTTGTTTCAACTATCATTGATAATAATTTAACAGTGGAATTTGATAAGTTGAGGTGTGTTGTAAAAGATATCCAAGATCACTACAGGATTGTTTCCATAGGTACCAGGGTTGGTGGATTTTATAATTTGGATGTGACAATGAACCATCATGTTGCATTGACATCCATAACAATGTCAATATAAGACTTATGAAACCATAGGTATGGGCACCTAAATTACAATGATTTGATGTTGTTGCAAAGAAAAACAATGGTATAAGGTCTTCCTGTTATGAAGATGATCATTTTCCATGTGAAGCATGTGCACTTGGTAAGCAACATAAAGAGGAGTTTCCCATACATACAGAGAAAAGACAAACATATATACTTGAATTAATTCATACTAATGTCTGTGGACCTATTGAAACTAGGTCAATTGGTGGTACTTCCTACTTTCTTATTTTTGTTGATGATAGATCTAGATATACATGGGTCTATTTCATAAGGAGAAAAAGTGATGTATTTGAGTACTTTAAAGAATTCAGAACTATGACTGAAAAAAAGACATGAAAATGTATTAAAGTTATTAGATCTGATCAGGGTGGTGAATATACATCAGTTGCATTTAAAAGTTATTGTAAATTTCATGGGATCCAACAAAAATTTACAATACCTCACACACCTCAGCAAAATGGTGTTGCTAAGAGAAGGAACATAACATTGGTGGAGTGTACGCGCAGTATGCTTCAAGGTAAAAACATTTCTAATGGTTTTTGGGCAGAAGCCATTAATAATGTTGTTTATTTAAAGAATCGAAGTCCAACTAAGAAATTAGATTTCCAAACTCCTTTTGAGATTCTTTATGGTTATAAACATGATGTCAGTCATTTAAGAGTATTTGGATCCATTGCCTTTACACATATTCCAAAGGATGAGAGAAGAAAACTTGATGCAAAGTCAATCAAGTGTGTTTTTATTGGGTTCTGTACCGATAAAAAAACATTCAAATTGTTTGATCCCAGTTCACATAAATTTTTTGCAAGTAGAGATGTAGTTTTTCATGAGAATGCATATAGAGTTGATACAATGAATGATGCAGATTCTTGGAATAGTGTTAATTATGAGCATGTCAAAATAGATGCAATTGTTAAACAGGAACAGATATAGGTTCGAGAACGGAATGAAAGCAGTATGGACACTTCAAGCAGTCATGACACATCAAGTGGAGAAGAGTCACCAAGAGAAGGAGACGAGATGAAAACAGTGAAGGACCAAGGAGGTCATCATGACAAACTCAACCACCTATAAGGTATAAATATTATGCATTGATGTCTCATGTAATGAATGTTGTAGAACCTATAAACCATGGTCAAGCTAAAAAACATGAAGAGTGGAGAAATGCTATGAATGATGAATATGACTCCCTTATGAAAAATCAAACATGGGAATTAGTTGAACTTCCTGAAAACAAAGTCCCTATTGGAAGCAAATGGTTGTATAAATATAAATTTAAAGAAGATGGTAACATTGATAAATATAAGGCAAGATTAGTTGCAAAAGGATATTCACAAAAGGAGGGAATTGATTACGAAGATACTTTTGCACCAGTAGCTAAATTGAATACAATTAGAGTACTGATTGCCTTAGCTACTAAACATAATTGAAAAATACATCAATTAGATGTCAAATCTGTTTTTCTGAATGGTGATTTAAAAGAAAAG
>JASDQU011402278.1:13519-43728 GCA_032191745.1 Picea mariana
TATTCTTTTATGAATGGTGATTTAAAATAAGAGTTTTATTTGGTTCATCCTGAAGGGTTTGTCAAGTAGGGACAAGAGCATCTAGTCTACAGGTTAAGGAAAGCCTTATATGGTTTGAAATAGGCATCGATATCATGGCATGTAAACATACATACCTTCTTTTATCAGAATGGGTTTGTGAAAAACAAAAAAGATCCTAACCTATATGTTAAGAAAGATGAAGAAGGAAATGTTTCTTTAATATATTTATATGTGGATGATCTCATTATTATAGGCAGTGCATGCAAGTTAATTGACGATATTAAAAGTTAGTTGTCTCAAGAATTTGAAATGAAAGATATTGGCGAATTTCATTACTATTTAGGAATTGAGGTTTGGAGAGAGCCTTGTAAAACATTGATCACTCAAAGTAAATATACAAAATAAATTCTTAGAAAGTTCAATATGGGTGAATGTAAAGCTATGTCAACTCCCTTAGAACATAATGCAAAGTTATACAATGAAGATGGAACTAAAGGGGAATATGGTACTTTATATCGTCAGTTGGTGGGAAGTTTGAACTACCTCGCAATTACGAGACCAGAAATTGAATGCTTAATCAAAATCCTTAGTCAGTTCATGGCTAAGCCTTCTGAGAGCCACTAGAAAGCTGCAAAGAAAGTACTTCGATACTTGAAAGGAACAATCAATTTTGGTATTATGTATACTGATGAATTTGATGTTGAACTAACAGGTTTTTCTGATTAAGATTGGGTAGGAAATCCTGATGATAGAATATCAACCTCAGGCTATGAATTTCATATAGGATCTGGGGTTGTATCGTGGAGTAGCAAGAAACAACCTATTATTTCTTTGTCGTCAACAACATCTGAGTATAAATCCTTGATTAGTGCTATCTGTGAATATGTTTGGTTGTGAAGAATTCTTACAGATGTCGAAGAGGAGAAAAATGGTCCAACATGCATAAACTGTGACAATCAAAGTGCTATGAAATTGTCCCACAATCCAATATATCATGCAAGATCAAAACACATCGAGCTACAACATCACTTTGTGAGAGAGAAGATTGAATCAAACAAAATTGGTTTGATATTTTGTAATACAAATGATAATGTGGATGATATATTTACCAAACCTCTTGGTAAACTCAAGTTTGAAATTTTTAGAAGCAATTTAGGTGTTGTAGAAAATCGGTTTCTCCATTAAAGGGGGATGTTAGAATAATGTAGAAACTTCTAGAATACATTGTAAAATTGTAATGTTGTTTTGGGTTTGTTTCACAAGCACGCAGATTCAGTTTGTGGGTGGTTTGAGATCCACAATGATAGGAGTGTGATCTAATCCTCTATTTGACTACAAATGTAATCAAATTCTCTCAATAAACCAAGTTTCGTGAGCACTGTCTCACTGGTGTGTTCCTCCTATTCTAAGTTTAATTGTTTCATCAAAATTGGATGGTGTTGACTGATGTTGGAGGATCGAGGTAGAGCCAAAGGATAGAGGAGGAGGCAAAGGGTGATACTAATGATGAGTATCCCAATATAAGCATTGGTGAAACATTTGTTTTCATTTAAATGTTCTTGCTCATTTATTTATATGCTTTCTTTCATAGTATCAATATAATGTGCTATTTATAAAATAGACACAATCAAACTATCTTATCGTTCTTTCCAAGGTTTAGGTTTAAAAGGTGTCAATGTTTCTGTCATTTCTTGTTTCCTACCTATCAAGAGATTTGGCAAGCTTGGAATGGGGTTCTCTCTGACCATCTAGCCATTTTTTTTCTGTCTAGATTGTTTTCTGGCCTCTTCCCTAATTAATCGAGATAGAATAATACTTTGGTCTTTGTTGAGAACCATACAATCAACTACCTCATTGAATGATTCATTTGATATCACATAATATTGTTTTGATATCTTGAAGTTTGTTTTCATTTTGTCTATGCACCATCTCTATAGTCTATTTTTTTATGCACGATTTTTTCTTCTTGAGCACAAAATCAAAAGGAGTAGGAAGCAACAAATATTGATCAGTGGTCGTGTTTTTTACAATTTTGTGATGAGGTATGTAATTCATAACACTCTTTTGACTGCAAGAGCATTCATTTATTTTTTGATATTTCCCTTTGTTAAATTTAAATTTGCAATTTGCACTTTTAGAGAAATCCAATGAAATCTAACATATCAAGTCATTTCATTACAAATCCATTACCCATGCTTCAATAATTACGATGCAACCCTTTCCTAGCCATTTTTTTTGGACCATTATGTTGAGTGGGTACGAGAAACAAAAATTTGAAACATCTTGCTCTTGACAATAGAATGCATCTATTGTTGTCACTTCTGAATTGTAAACTGTAAAAATTTCTTTTTAGAGCAATACAATTATTTTGGATTTGTATGTCTATGGATGTGGTTTATTTTGTTTGGTTGAGGTTTGTTGCCTCTAGCAGTGAATTCAATTTCCTTGTTTACAAGGTTACCTGAATTTTTCTATTATTCTATTTTTCTTCTCATATTAATGCTTCGTCATTCTAAGCTAATGCATTAGGATAAAGAAAATTTGGTATGAAATAAATGTTTATTGGTTGGCAGGATTACTCAACAATAATAATGGTTGCATGCGGCCATTGTGGATATGATTTTAAAACGTTTGGTACAAGGGGCATCTTGATTCATTAATCTCACATTATTCTAGTTTGATTTCTTCTTTTATAAAAAAAATGGAATACTTGCAAAGTCAATATTAATTGCTTGGAAAAAGATGATCTACATCAACAAGGTAAGGGCTATTTACCATGTGATTGTAGTTATGATATTGATTGAAATTGCAATGGGAAAACTATAGATAAAAGTGCTTGTATATTTAAGATAATATGTGGCTCAAACTTGGGGATCAAATACATTCAAAATGTACTACATACATGTATTTTTTTGGTTATTTATTTTATATATATTGGGGGAAATCTCTCGAGTATTTTTTATTATTCCATAGGCTAAATCATAGATTCTTCAGGGCATAAGGTAAAGTTAAAAACTCATGAATAGATCATATTCAACTCATCAACAATCGACTCATAAATCAAACATATCACAAAGTGGGATTTGACATGGATAGGGAAGGTAACAAGTTTTACTTGCTACACCTAATTGACAATTAATTTATTTAATACACTAGCCATGTTATTTAGAATAACTAAGGTTAGTTTTTCAATGATACATGAACCATGTTATTTGAAACAACAAAGGTTAGTCATTCAGTTTGGATTCCAAGGATCATGAGTATCATCACAAGATACTACTTGCATGCACTAATGAGTTACTTTAAGATTATTTAAACATATTATCTCAAAGATGTTTTTCTTTGAATAATGCTTTGGTATTGGAGCATAGCCTTTAATCCTGTAGATTTTACTATGGCATTGTATCCTACCACATATTTCATGTTGTAAGAGCAACTACACTCTAAAAATCACAACAATTTAAAATCCTACTTAGACGAGGAGTCGAGAACTACAATGGATAGTTTTCCTTCCTATCTTTTCCTTATAATTTTTCTCTTAAGTCATAGTGTTCACATTGCAAACAAAATTACAAAATTGCTGCATCAATTTTTTTTTTTCCAATTTCAATTGTGTGTGGTTATTCCTAAAGATCACTTTTTCCATGCATTTTGTCTTGGTTTCCAAGGGGCCGAGGTACGACAACCCCATAGATTATAGAGAGAAGGGGAAGTATCATATCTAATCCTACCACCCACCATTGAAATTTAGGTATAGAAACATGTTCTATACTTCTCGCTACTCATGGGATACCTCTGTTGCTACTGGTTAGATCTACATCCCCACATAACACCATTTTCCATCATGTATGAGCCTAAAACCTAGTCATGTTTTCGCCTATATAAGATCTTATATTAGCAGTTGGAATATCTATTTAGAGTGAAGTTTCATTTGATATCTCTCTTCTATATTTATGCTTATGCATCTTAGATTTGTTTGTCATGCAATATATCTTGTCTTAAACATATACAGTGGGATCTTAGCGTTAGCCACCTAAAGAATAATATTTATTGTTTTTTTATGAATGATGCATCAAATTGATGAAGTATATCTCGAGAGGAGGGTAATAAATAAACAAATTGATGGAACAAACATAAATATTATAATTAATCTTATTCAAATATTGGATATATTCAATAAATTTTTAACAGAAGATGATTCAATAATATTTTGTCTCTAGTGAAACCTTTGTTATAGCGTTAATAAAATGTGTCTCAAGAATTTGATTTAATACAAAATTCAAATAGCATCGTTAGTATAAGATGAGCTGAGATACATTACATATGACATATCATATTTTCCTTTAGAGTCAAAAGAGTAGTCCAACAAATCTTTAGAGTGAGGATTAGTGAACCATTGACCAAGATTTAGTTCCCATAAATGATGCAGAACCCCTCCCCTCCTAGGGGTTATGTGACCTCCCAGTAAAGGATCTTTGAAACACTTAAGCTGAATCATCTTTTCAGGCCTCTAGCAGACCCTAGAACAACTTACACAAGCCCCTGATTGTTACCTTGTAAGTTTTAATTACCTGCACAATCATTTTCTAGTGCCTCTGGTAACTTTAATTGGTATGCGCTAGCTAAACTGGCTAGGCTCTTCTTCTCTGTGACTGCGGGTTATAACCTCGGGCTAACCCTCTTCTTAACTTCAGGCTTTGACAATATTGCAACCTCCACCCTTGTTTTCTTTCGAAATGTATTTCTGCCGAAACACATGGATCTTTGCCGCATGTCCTCCCGGATTTGACAGTCTAGATCTACTTCAGCCTTCACGACTTCTCAATGATTTCACTTTCCTCACACAATTTCTCTCGAAAAATCTATCTCCTAAACTCTCTAATCCATTGCCACGTATCCTCCTCACAACCAATGGCTAGGATCACTTCGCGACTTCGGTGACCCCCACTCTCACAACACTTCCAAGCCTCTGAACCATGAAGTGCCGAAAGAATCCATGACTAACCTCTGTGCAACTCTCCCAGATCTGACAATATGGAACGATCTTGCTTCCTCCTAAATGGATCTTGCTCGTTAAATTAGGGAACCTTGAATAACTCCTCCCTATTGAAGGATTATCACTGCTACCTCTTCTGAGCTTGTTCCTTATTGAAACCTCTAACTCCTCAGAGCGTTTTTTCGACACTTATTCGAAACTTACCCTATGCACGCCTTGTAACAAGTTTTCCTCCACAACTTAGCTTCTTTGTGGAAAATGCGCACACCTTGTGATGGTTCTTCAACACTCTTTTGTAAATACTCTTAAGTTACTCCTCCTAGACTTGTGAGTCAAAAGAATCTGTCAACGCACTCCTTGCAGACAATATGCACTCTCTGCATACAAATCTCCAAGTTATCTCTCTTGGACTTGTTCCTCCTCGACACTCTGAACTTCTCAGAATGACTCCTTCGATACTTAGCCAATTATCAACCCTGCACACTCCTTGCAACAAACTTCCTTCAACTTGACTCTTGATGGGCGATTGTGCACTCCTTGCAATGGTCCTTCCCTAGCTCAATTGTTTCTCCTAAACAATATGACTCTGAGTGCATTTTTGCCTATGCACACTTTCAATCTATCCCTCCTGAACTTTCCGAGTCAAAACTCTGTCGGCGCACACCTTGCGGACACTTATGAATTCCTTGCATACAAAAGTTTCACGTTAACTCTTCTGAGCTTCTGAGTCAAAATAGACTATGTCGACGCACACCTTGTGGACACTATGCACTCCTTGCATAAGCTCGTAGAAGAGAAACAATTGAAACTTATCTAATATCTCACAAATTCATACATTCAACCATGTATATGCATTCATAACATAAGAACAAGTAATAACAAAGAATTTCAATTAACATACAGCCTACCATTCATTCATTCAGATAGACATAGTACAACAACACCAAACATGTGGAACACTGCTTCTCTGTTATATTCCTTCGAGTGATGTGTACATGGACTCATACAATTCTCTCTAGCGTCTCTCAGAAACTCTTAACAACAATAATATTCAGTAGAAATCGACTAAATTGAAACAACCTCTACTTCAACAGCCTCATTTGGGAAACAATACATTTATTTATACAAAAGAGCTCATAGATATTTTCCCTCCGACTACCTTAGTTCTATCCTATCGAAATAAAATATTTCAACTACTAAGGTTTTATTACAATAAATTTTTGAGATAGACAGATGAGAGGAAATGCATCAAATATGTACTGCAAGCTACTACATTAAATAAAAATACATTCCCCATCGATCTCATGCGGTCGTTCAACCTCTAAGCATTAAAGATGTTCTTTAATTTCAATATTTTCAATATATTTATGTGATATTCCTTCTTAAATTCAAAATCATCACTTCAAAATGTGCACTAGTGCTATGAGTTGTCTTCCACTCACTCCTTGATAAAGATGCTCCTACATCATACTCCTTTGGAGAAAAATTCATGGACTCATGTCCATGAGCTCCTACACTGACTTTCCATGCTTCTGAATATTTGCTTCATTTACCCAACTGACATCTTGTATTGGGTGTCCTTTCCACTTTATCAAATACTCAAAATAGGTCTTTCTCTTGGTATTCTTATGAGTCCTCTGATCTATGATCTTCTCCATCTACGAATTTTTTTCTATATGCATTTGCTTCTCCCACTAGATCTCTTTCTAATCTTCTGACTCTCTGGTGTCATCTTCCCTGTAAGGATACAGGTTTGAAATGTTGAATATGGGCGATATACCCACATCTTCTAGTAGCTCTATCTCATAAGCATTTTCATCAAATTTCCTTAGGATCTTGCATGGTCCTATCTTCTTCAGCTTCAGTTTGTTGTATGTTCCCCTTGGGAACCTTTCCTTCTTGAGATGTGCTAGAACTTGATGTCCCACTTCAAATTGAAGTTTTCTCCTATGCTGATCAACTTTGCGTTTATATTCTCTATTGTTTTTATGCAACTTCTCTTTGATCTGATTATGAAGATTATACATTTTTGCACAAAAGTATTCTTCTCTAGTGCTTCTGAATTCATTCTACTCCAGATCTCTCAATTATGATACTCCTCTTGGATTCATCCCATATATGAAATGGGATCTTTCCTGTACTTCTGTTTGGTGAGTCATTATATGCAAAATCTGCTTGTGAGTGAATTTGATCCCACTGGCTACAATGTTCAGTGAACAGAATTCTCAACAAATTTCCTAAACTACGTTTTACCACCTCATTCTGTCCATCCGTTTGAGGGTGATATGTTGAACTAAAAGACAATTATGTCCCCATATTCTTCCACAATGTCCTCCATAAATGACCAACAAATTTAGTGTCCCTATCTGAGACAATACTCTTGGGCAATCCATGAAGTCTCACAACTTCCTTGAAAAACAAATTTGCAATATGTGTTGCATCATTAGTTTTTTGGAATGGGATAAAGCACACCATCTTTGAGACTCTATCAACTACCACAAATATGGAATCACTTCCTCTTTGTGTCCTTGGCAATCCCAACATGAAATCCATGCTTATTGCATCCCAAGGCCTATCTGGAATAGGCAATGGTTGATACAATCCAATGTTCTTCTCTTTCCTTTTGCATATTGACAAATATTACATATGTTTAAAAAGTTTTTCAATTCTTCCCTCACACTTGGCCAATTGTATGAACTGCTCAACTATGCAAATGTCTTGTCATGGCTAAAATGTCCTACTAGACCTCCACTATGTTTTTCCTTCAACAGATTCTCTCTCATTGAGCATTTTGGTATTCCCAATTGGCAACATTTAAACAACAATCCATCCTGAATCAGATACTCTGTCCACTGAATTCTGTCTCTGAGCACAATATTTTTACATGCTTCATGTGCCTCTTTAAAATCTGGATCATCACAATACATCTCCTTAAGGTGTTCAAACCCTAAGGTTTTCACTTGGAATTCCTGCAGAATCAAACATCTCCTACTCAATGTATCAACAACTTTGTTAACATTACCAGAAACATGTTTAATGAAAAAAGTGAAATTTTGCATAAACTCTATCCACTTAGCATGTCTCTGATTTAACTTCTCCTGTCTGGTTATGAATTGTAATGCTTTATTATCGCTATACAAAACAAATTATTTTGGAACAAGGTAGTGCCTCCATTTCTTCAAGGCTTGATTCATTGCATAAAATTCTTTATCATATGTGGAGTACTTTCTCTTAGTGTCACTAAGCTTCTCACTGAAATATGAAACATGCCTATTATCTTGGCTCAAGACTGCTCCAATTGCAACTCCACTCGGATCACATCATAATTGAAATGTCTTCCCAAAATATGACACGACCATAATCGATTGTTTTGTTATCTTCTCCTTTAATATCCATAATATTTTCTCATCTTCTTATGTCCACTTAAAATACTTGTGTCTCTTCTTCACTGTATCCATCATTGGTGTACAAATTCCACTGAAATTTCCAAGGAACTTCTAATAGAAACTTGTTAATCCATGGAAGATTCTCACCTCGAATATGCTCATTGGCGAAGACCATTCTCTGATTTCTCTCACCTTCTCTGTATCCATATTCAATTCATTTGAAGAAATTAAAAAACCCAAGTAAATGAGTTATGTCTTCATAAAAGAGGATTTCTTCAGATTTATCAACAATTTCTCCCGCTGCAATCTTCTCATCACTAATGCTAAATGCCTCAAATGCTCTTATTTAGTTTTACTGAAGACTAATATATCATCTAGATATACAATCACAAATTTACCAATAAAATATTTCAATACCTCATTCATCAACCTCATAAAAGTACTCGAGGCATTTGTTAATCCAAATGGAATAATAATCCATTCATACAACCCTTCATTTGTTTTGAAGGTTGTTTTCCACTCATCACCTTATCTCATTCTTATCTGGTGATATCCACTCTTCAGATCTATCTTTGAAAAATAATTTTCTCCACTCAAACAATCCATTAATTCATCCATCCTTGGTAAAGGAAATCTGTACCCAATGGTGATCTTATTTATGGCTCTTGAGTCTTTACACATTCTCCATCCTCCATCCTTATTCAGACTTAAAACAGTTGGTACTGTGCATGGACTCAATCTTTCTCTAACTAAACCCTTATCCATCAAATCTAGGACTTGTCTCTTTACCTCCTCATTATTTTGAGGTGTCAATCTGTACATTGCTTTGTTAGGCAGACTCTCTCCTGGTATTAGATCAATGTGACGGCTGATACTCCTGATGGGTGGCAATGAGCTTGGAAACTCATCCACTACTATGTTAGCAAAAATATCTAACAACTCCTGAATTTCTTTATGCATATTATCCATAGAAGTACTTGTAAGTACAACTCTAGGTTTCATTACCATAGCAAACTGCATCTCTTGTTCCTTCTTAAATTCACTCAAGAGTTCCTTCCCACTCATGAGAAGTGCACTTGTATTGGCTTCTTCCTTTACTTTGTTTTCATATGTTGGTAGTAACATGTGTGTCCTACCATTCTTCTCCAAGGTATAAGTATTTTTTCTCCCATCATGAATGAAATTCCTATCATACTGCCATGGTCTCCCCAACAAAACATGACATACGTCCATGGGAATTACATCACACAAAATATCATCTCTATATCCTCCCATATCCTCCTATTTTAAATTCAATTAGGCATTTTTTAGTTACCGTTACCTGGTGTCCTTTATGCAACCATGAGACTCTATATGGACTTGAATGTGCATTTGTCTCCAGCTCCAAATTATCCACCATCTCTATGGATACTAAGTTATCAGTGATCCCACTGTCAATTATCACCTTGCATACTCTATCTTTAGTCTTGCAAGCAGTTCTGAACAAATTATTCCTCTACACTGGTTTTTCAACCTTTGGCTCTGGATTCAAAAGAATCTTCTTCATCATCAAAGATCTCCCATCTTCTGCACCTTCTGCTTCAACATTCCTCTTCTACACTTATGAAATGTGAGCTTCACATTCTCCTTCTTTATTTTTCTTGTGGAATTCCCAAAACATGTGTCTTGTATTTCCACAGGCATAACACTTCACTTCTCCTCCTCTGCCTCTTCCTCTTCCTCGAGCAAAAGAATTTATTCCACCATACTGTCTCCCTCAAGAAATTCCTCCTCTTTCTGAGTGACTATGTGGTTTTTCAGTCTCAACCTTAGGCTTATGTGCCTTATCATGGACACTTTCCTTGCCTCTATTTAGAATTCTTCCTCTTCTTCATTGGCTGTATTTTCTGGCCAACTTCTCCTCTGCCTTCAACGCAATCTGATAATCATCTTCCACTGTCCTAACTATCATCATGCTGATTTCATCCTGGATTTCATATCTCAGGCCATTTATATACCTGTCAACCTTTTCATCATCCTTTTCTCTCTGTCCAGCCCTGATGTTCAATTTGTAGAAATCCTCTGTGTACTCCTTCACTGTCATTCCCTTCTGTCTTAGGTTCTACAACTTCCTGAATAGATTTATCTGATAATTCTTGGGTATGAATTTAGCCTGCAACTTAGCTACCATTCTATCCCAACTCTTGATCTTTTTTTTTCCTTTACATCTTCTGTTAACCTGTAGTTCATCCTGTTATCACTGATAATCACCTTCAGATTGAAAGAGTATAATCCCAGTACCCATGAAAAGGTTTGTGAATGTAAATAAGTGATTAAAGGTCAAATGGACAAATCTCAGTGTAAGAACAACTTTACTTAGTTAAAATATTATAATCAGGGATCTCTGCTCAACCATTCGAACCTCTCTAATCATTCAAAAGATGTATTTATAATAAAAAGACAATAGGCAACAACTAGAGGTGCGAGCTGGCCTTCCTATCCTAGGATTCTCCAAAACAACTACAATTCTAACATCCGTACTAACAAATCTAACAAACTGCTACAATTTAGGATCCATGTTGGCAACCACTCTAACAAGAATTGAATGGCATGTCTTGCAGCTTGGGCACATCCTTCTCTAGTGCCAAGTGTCCTCCTGTGAAATATCTTTGCAGTTTATGTAGCGCCATTCTTGTGTAACAAATCTGCAGATTCCGTAGTGCCTCCTGTCTGAAGGATCAAATCATGTCACTAAGAGGGGGGGCATGAATCAATGACACAAGAATTATATCAATTTTTTATTTATTAATGCAAAAAGAATTTAAACAAAATATTTTATCGTGGAAGCCAATTGGGAAAACCACAAACTCTTTTCTATTAACTGCAAAATTTGTTTTCCATGTTACATAGAAGGAACATGTACTTCCTTTTTTATCAGCACCGACTGATCAGGATGCACCCACAGGTCCCTAGTTCACCAACACCAACTGGTAGGAGGCTATGAACCCCTATTTAGTCATCTACAACTGACAAGGAAGAACCAACTCCCTCTGCAGGCACCAACCTGCCCTTGCACCACCCAACCACCCTTATTTTATGAATCCGAACAACTTGTGTATCAAGTCTTTACTGTATCTCTCTCTAATTGTTTGATTAATATATTCTCTGATTCAGACTGCAAAGACACACATCTTCTCAACACTCTTCCTTAATTTATTATATATTCTTCAAACGGTGTGAGAGTGACACACTGTGTCCCTTGGTTTTGAGCCATCATTCCTCTTTATTTTAATTTAACCATAATCATTGATTATTATTTTTATGTGAAGGCTTTTCATAAATTGATCACATATGGATCAATTTCATCCTTTAAACTTGATCTCGAACCTCTGTTATTTTCACAGGAACCAAATTCTACGAAGGTTCTTCCTTAAAACCATTACATGTGACCGAGTGTTACAGAACCACGGGCTTACCAATTACAACGACGTATTACATTTTACCTTTAAATCTCTTTACCATATGACCAACGACGGTGACCTCACGTGAGTCAAGACGAGCACTTGAGCGCTTATCAATTCAACAGTCAAGATTCAATATACCGATGATATGGACGGATTACGGAACTTCTCCCTTCGATACTTTGGGATTTCAACTTTTCAATCTTACACCATCCTTCCACTATACTATGATCAACAGTTGAGAATACACCCAAAGTGATATTTCAGATCAGACGACTCGTGTCCTTGTTGACGTGGTTTTCCACACGTCCTTTACTGACATGGTCCCCTAACGTGGCCTGCCACACATCGTTTGCTGATGTGGTCCACCATATGTCCTTGCTGACATGGTCTGCCACATGTCCTTACAGATGAGGTATCCCGACGTAATCTGCCATATGTCTTTGCTGATGTGGTCTGCCACTGTGGTATGTCACATGTCCTCTTGAATCAGACAACTGAGGATTACTTCGGATGATCCGACGGTCAAGAATTTATTTCGGCTCTCTGGGTCTCTAGGCTTCAGGAATTTCAAATCTCATACTTTCCGGAGCGTAACCTCCTCACATCTTTAGACCCGATGTGAAAGATGTTCGTTCAATCGGGATCTTGGATCAATGACTTGATCTGTCTACGGTGCTTCTATTCTAGCTTATCCTATCCTTCCACTTATAATGATCCAACGACTGATGGAAATTCACATAAATGAGATCTCAAATCTTACCTTGCTTATCCTATCCTTCCACTCGAAAATGATCCGACGACTGACGGGAATTAGGGTTTGGTCCGACGGCTGATGAGTATTCAGATAATCAAATTCTCAACTCTTTAGCCCCGCTTATCCTATTCTTCCACTTTAATATGATTCGACGGATGACGAGAATTCGGGTTTGATCTGACGGCTGACGGGTATTTGGATAATCAAATTCTCAACTTTTGCCCCGCTTATCCTATCCTTCCACTTTAAAGTGATCCAACAGTTATGAAAACACTCGAAGAATATCAACGGTCGACGATGATTGCGGAACCATAGTTTGCGAGTAATTTAACTTCTCACCCAAACTCCACAATTTGAAGTTGTGCGTTGTTGGTGAGTCAACCATAGTCATCGATCTTTGAAGCTATAAGATCTGACGGTCTTGACTAATTGCAGGATTGGAAATAGCACGATGTTTAATTCTCCTTTCAATCTCTGCAATCTATCCTTGCCGTAGATTTGGCGATTGCGCATTTGATGGTCACGACTTAATCTGACTTAAACTAATCGTTTGTTGGATCAACCACAGTTATCGATATTCAAGTCTATGAGATCTGACGATCTAGATCAATTACGAGATTGGAGCTAGCGAGTCATTTAATTCTCCTTCCGATCTCTGCAATCTATCCCTGTCGTTGATCTGGTGATTGCGCATCCGATGGTCACAACTCAATCCAACTTAATATGATCTCTTTTTGGATCATCCACAATAATCGATATCCGAGTCTATGAGATCTGATGATCTAGATCAATTGCGGGGTTAGAACTAGCGNTATATGAGACGATCAACACCGTCACTTTATTGATCGGACGACTGCTGAGGCTTCTCACCTTTTCTTGTGCATTGGTCGACTTTTGAATATTTCCATCGATCCCGACGATACTTCTGCAATGCGCTCTTCCTTCTGAGCTTTGATATTCATTTGATTCTGTACTATGTTTTCCCTTCTGAGATTTGATCTTCATGCTGTTTGACATATTCTTCTAACTAATATATTGTTGACACCAATGACAATATCATTTGTGGTAATTCATCATTAATAACAAATCTTCACATCGACTGTTGACATCAATGACAATATGTCCAACAATCACCCCCTTTTTCATTGAGGGAAACACACTAAATTCATATACAAAACTCCCCCTATGATGATGCTTTCCTCTTATGAAGTTTTCTCTCCCCCTTTGACATCAATGGAAAAGGGTTTCTCCCCTTATAATCAACATCTGTTTGTCTGCATGTTGTTGACCAGAATATGAACTTGGGTAACTCACCCTGGAATCATGTTCTACCTACCATAAATGAATGACTCTTTCTGACATTGATTGTTGTCTCCCCCTGATTAGGTTCCAACTAATGCATTATTTTCTTGAGAGATTTAGGTAGGAAGAAGGATTACTCCCAATTTTTTCCTGAGATATTCAAATACATCTTTGCTTAAGGGTTTTGTGAAAATATCTGCCACCTGTTCTTGTGTTGGAACATATTCCAATTTAATGTTCTTATTTTCAGCCTGATCTCTTAGATAGTGGTATTTTATTGGAATGTGTTTTGATTTTGAGTGTTGGATAGGGTTCTCAGAGAGACTTATAATGCTTGTATTATCACAATGGATAATAGTAGGTTCTTCAAATACTATTTTGATGTCTTGTAGGGTTTGTTTCATCCATTCCACTTGTGTGCAACATTATGTTTCTGCAATATACTCAGCTTTAGTGCTAGATAGAGAAATTGAGGACTGTTTCTTGCTTATCCAATCTACCAGTGATTCTCCCAAAAAGAATGCTCCTCCACTTGTGCTTTTTCTGTCATCTAAACTTCCTACCCAATCAACATCTAAATAGGATTTTAAAGTGAATGAATCCTTGCTAGGGTACCACAAACCAAGATCTATGGTTCCTTTCAAATACCTAAAGATTATTTTTATAGCTTGAACATGGATCTCCTTTGGTTCTTCTTGGAATCTAGCCACCATCCCAACAACTTTCTTAACATCAGGTCTGGAAGCTATTACATAGAGTAAACATCCAATAATTGATCTGTAGTGTTTTGGATCTATAGCTTTGGACTCATCATCCTTACTTAGTTTGCATCCAACTGTCATAGGTGTACTAACAGGTTTTCAATCCTCTAACTGGAATCTCTTAATCATATATTTAACATACTTAGACTGATGGATAAAGACTCCTCTTTTGGACTGTATTATTTGTAATCCAAGAAAGAAATTCAGTTCGATAAGAAAAGACATTTCAAATTCTTGTTGCATCATCCTAGCAAAATCACTATCTTCTTCATCTTATCTCTCCATCTTGACTATCTTCTTCATCTTCACTAGTATCCATATCATCCTCTTCCCTTTATTTTTCATTCTCTTCTACTTCTTCTACTTGTGTGTCAATTGTCTCATCATCATGTTCATATTCACTTTCAAGTATGGTCTCTTGATTTTTGATCCTTATTGTTTTTAGGCCATCCACCTTGACATTTGCACTCTCAAAAATATTATGTGATCTAATATTGTAGCATCTATATGCTTTCTTGTTAGAATCATATCCAATAAAAATACCTTCATTAGATCTGGCATCAAATTTTCCAAGATTCTCATCAAGTATTTTGATGTAGCATTTACTTCCAAAGACTTTGAAGTATTTTACCAATGGAGCTCTTCCAAACCATATTTCATAAGGAGTCTTATTACTATTAACCCTAAGATGACCTCTGTCCAATATGTATACTACTGTGCTTACAACTTCCCTCCAATATCCATCTGACAATTTTTCTTCATTGAGCATAGTCCTTGCAGCCTCCTGAACTGTTCTATTCTTTCTCTTAGCAATCCTGTTTTGCTAAGGTGTTCTAGCAGCAGAGAATTGTCTTTTTATTCCATGGGTTTCAAAGAAGAGATCAAAATATTTTGAGGTGAACTCACCACCATTGTCTGATCTAAGTCATTTGATTTGTGTCTCCTTTTCATTTTCAACAAGGGTTTTAAAGATTTTGAATTTTTTAAGTGCTTCTGATTTTTCTTTGAGAAAACATATCCAACCCATTCTAGTAAAATCATCAATGAACAACATAAAGTAGGACTCTCCTTGCAAACTCTTGGTCCTTGTAGGTCCACAAAGGTCAGTGTGAACAAGCTCTAAAGGTTTTGATGTTGAGTATTCTTTTTCCTTGAAGCTTATTCTAGTTTGCTTCCCTAGTTGATAGTGTCTGCACATAGCATTTGAGGGTTTTATGATCTTTGGCAAGTTTCTTACTGCACCAAGATTGCTAACTTTCACTAGATTGTCAAAGTTAATATGCCCCAACCTTCTATGCCATAGCCAACTTTCATCTACTAAATTTGTATGACACTCCTGATTCAATTTTGCATCTAGTATATATACATTTTCAAGGGTTCTAGGAGCAGTACCACCTAATTTTCCTGTGTCTTCTCTCCTAATCTCACATTTTTGGGAATCAAATATGCATAAATGCCCCTGATCACAGGTTTGGCTAACACTTAATAAACTAGGCTTCAGTTTTTCGACAAGTAGCACATTTATGGCTTTGTATTTTCCCAAACTCACAATGCCTTTGCCAAGTATGTTACCTGAAGCATTATCACCAAATGTAACTTTACCCTTTTGTTTCTTTAAGTCTAAAAACTTGTCCTTCTTACCTGTCATATGTTTTGAGCACCCATTGTCAACATACCAAAGATCCTTTTTATCTTGAGCTTTTAGGGAAATAAGACATTCCTTTTTTGATGTTTTTTCTCTCCAAAGTTTCTTTTTCTCTCTAATGAACTTTGGTTGTTCTGAGACTTCCAATAATATGCAATTAATGGCCTTATGTCCATAGTTATGACATCTGAAGCATTCTAGGTACCCTTCTTGTAGAGGTGCAAAGGAGTTATAGTTTATGCTTTTAACTCGATTTACTGCTTGGTTATCCTTAAGGATATAGTTCTTAACCTTCAGAGTTTTCCTTCTATATGCTCTACAATTTATAGATTTGTGTTCGAAATTAGAGCATGCAAAGAAATAACCAAAGAAAATACGAGGATACTTGTTTTGATAAAAATTCTTTGGTATTGTCTTGTCTTCCTTCCTGATGGGTGGAAGTAATCCTCTGGAGTTCTGATCATTACTTATATTCTCTTCATTTTTCTTCTTGAATGTACTAAGGAGAGAATATTCATAAGATTTTGAGTTAACTTGAATTTCTTTTTGAGAATAACCTATTTTGTTTTTATTACTTGAATCCCTTTGCGTGGTAATAATCTTATCTAATTTTTTAGAGCTATTTTCATATTTTGTTTGAATGATTTTTGCATACAATTCCTTTTTTAGGTGAACTATTTCTGCCTCCATTCTTTCACAGGTTATTTGTTTTTCTTTAAGATACTTTTCAAGACTTTCTTTGATCTTATTTTCTTCTAGGATATGTTTTTTCAGGTTTCTCATGAGTTTTTCCATCTCCTTTTGTTCTTGTTCATGTTTTTCCTTTTGTTCAACTACAAAACTTTTCAGTTGTCTATATCTGGTTTTGTATTTTCTTAATTCATCCAAGGAACTTAGAAGTTCTTCCTCCATATTAACTTCTACTTCATCTTCTAACTCTTTCTCATGTTTAATTTTTTCTATCTCATTAGATTCTTCAATACCTAAGAAAAGGACTTCATCATCATCAGATTCATTGTTGTCACTAGACTCTGACGAACTATTGTTTTCTTGTTTTGAGTAAAAAATATTTTTCCCTTTGTAATTTTTTTTATTGTAGTGGGTTTTTCCTTCTTCTTGTAATGTTCAGTTTTGTTGTCTTCATCTTCAGGGTCCTCCTTGGGATAGGGACACTTGGATGAAAAATAAACAAATTTGCCACAGTTAAAACATTTGAAAGGAAGCTTGCCTTTGTACTTCCCTGATCCTTTCTGAAGTTTTCTAATGAAATTGACTTCTTCCACATCAGATTCTTCATGATGGCTAGATTGACGTTTTTGATTCTGATTTATCTTTGTCTTAGATTTTTTGAAAAATGTTTCATCTTTTGTTGATTTATGATTCCCTGTTCTCATTTCATATGTTGTAAAAATTCCATGGAGTTGATCAACTGTGAGTGTGTCTAGATCAGATCTATCTTCAATTGAAGAAATCTTTGCATCATATCTCATAGGTAACGACCTTAGTATTTTTTTCACAATGGGTTTATGTGTAATCTCTTCTCTTGCTGCTCTAATTGAGTTAACCACTTCATCTACCTTATGAAAGTACTCAACAATATTTTCTTCTTCTTTCATTTTCAGATTTTCAAACTGGGCTCTATAGGTCTGTAGTTTGGCTTCCTTGACTTTGTCATCTCCTTCATATACAACCTCCAACTTGTCCCAGATTTGTTTGGCTTATTTGCAATGCATAAACTTCACACATATAGAATTAGTCAACCCTCCTAGAATTCCATTAACTGCTCTTGAGTTGTCATTACAAATTTTCTTTCCTGCAGTGTCTTTGGGTGGAGTAGTTGGTGTAGTGTAACCATCTACAACAGATTGCCAGATATCAAAACCAAAAGCCAACATGAAGTTTTTCATTATTATTTTCCACAAAGCATAGCCTCCTCCATTGAACAATGGTGTTTTGTTGTTAGACATTCCCTCTTGTTGATCCATCTTCATGATCTACCTTCAAGTTTGTTAGACTGTGTTGAAGGAACCCGCTTTGATACCAATTGAAGGATCAGATCCTGTCACTGAGAGGGGGGGGGTGAATCAGTGACACAAAAATTATATCATTTTTTTATCTATTAATGCAAACAAAATTTTAACACAGTATTTTATCGTGGAACCCAATTGGGAAAACCACAAACACCCTAGTTCACCAGCACCAACTGGTAGGAGGCTACTACCCCCTTTTTAGTCAGCTACAACTGACAAGGAAGCACCAACTCCCTTTGCAGGAACCAACCTACCCTTGCACCACCCAACCACCCTTATTTTCTGAATCTGGACAACTTCTGTATCAAGCCTTTACTGCATTTCTCTCTACTTTTATGATTAATATATTCTCTGATTCGAACTGCAGAGACACACATCTTCTCAACACTCTTCTTTGATTGATTATATATTCTTCAAACGGTGTGAGAGTGACACATTGTGTCCCTTGGTTTTGAGCCATCGTAACTCTTTGTTTTAACTTAACCATAATCATTGATTATTATTTTTACTGTGAAGGATTTTCGTAAATTGATCACATATGGATCAATTTCATCCTTTAAACTCAATCTTGAACCTCTATTATTTTCACAGGAACCGAATTCTATGGAGGCGCTTCCTTCAAACCATTACATGTGACTGAGCGTTACATAACCATGAGCTTACCAATTACAATGATGTATTATATTTTACCTTTAAATCTCTTTAACATATGACCAATGACGGTGACCTCATGTGAGGCAAGATGAGTGCTTGAGCTCTTATCAATTCAAGGGTCATGATTGTTATAACCCTAAATTGCACCACACATACTTACCTGGCATCAGGCCAACTCATATCCCTTCTTTGCCAAAACACTACTGAACAACTCTTTGAAAATCCTCTTGAATAAAGGCCCACGTGCCCTAATCCATTACTGCACACGTGTACATGCTGGATGACTCAAAACATCCCGCGTGGACCGACAAAATCATGAAAAAAGGAAAGTTTCCGATGGAACAAAAAGCTATGGGTGAGTTAACTGAAACTCCCGGCCATGCATGGCCGAGGGTTCGTCCAAATACCTAGCTCCTTCTAGCCTATAAAAGAAGGGGTAGGGGTCCCATTTGGAAAAAGGAAAAAATATTGCAAAGAAACTCTGCCCATTTACATATTCCCATTGTCCCAACCCTTTAGCCTTTCCTTATGCCAAAGGAAATTTAAAGCAAAGCAGTTGGAGGATAGAAGAAGAGGAGCCTAGGATTAGGTTCAAGGAGCGGTGGCCGGTCTCAACTTTTGTAAGTTGACTCATTCAAAGTAATAAAGAAAATGCTTTTCCTGTCCCAATTCATGAACTTTTTATGGTTTGATTAGTACATGTTTTGGATTTCTAACCCGTTAGTATATAAGTAGTATGCATGCATAGTTGTTGCTTGTCTTGGATGCAGGTCAGCTTTGGAAGGAGTATTGTGAACAAGTAATCAAGCACAACAGAGGATCGACATCGAACGTCGGATACGAGGTAGGTTGATCTTTCCATGCATTTACTAAGAAAAGGGGATTTAAATCTAGGGATGAAGGTAGAAAGTAGTTTCTCTTCGGTCATATCTGCATGCAAAGTCTAAACTCTATTTTCTAGTCCGTAGGGAGATTTTCCCAACAACAGAATTGACGACCGTACTAGGGAGACTCTCTAGGGTTCCTGGAATTTTATTTACTTTTTGGGTAGTTTAAAGACTAGTTTTTCTTGCCTGTCTTTTCTTTTCGTTTCTATAGGGTATGAGCTAGAAGGGAGTCTGGTTTTCCATACCATCTTTCCCTTACTTTTGCTTGACTGTGTTTTTCGGGACCCACAGAGGTACACGCGGCCTGCACAAGGTCTGCACGTGTGTACCCACACCCTACCCTCTTACAGCCCACGTGTGAACGCTAGCTATAGAGGTAGAAGTAGTGTGTAGAGTTCAGAGAACCTCAGAGGAAATCATCCTCTTCCCTCTCAGAATCACACATTCTCAGGGGGTTTTCTGGAATTCTGTCTGAAGTCTAGTTTGCTAGCAGTCCTATCTCAGATTATTTTTGCTTTATCATTCTTTTTCTTACATCATTTGTTTTTCTGTTAGAAAGAGTATCCAAGCCTTCAAGGGATCCTGGTTATCAATATCGGTGGTCTCTTCCTGGTTTGGTCTGTCTGTTTTCATTTTTTCATAGAGTTTAGATATACACACAGTCTGTACAAGGTCATCCCACATGTACATGCCCTTTGTCTCTGTTCAGCGCACGTTCACATGCGTGCTGTTTGAGTGATAGTCGCGTGCTTGTACAGGATACTTTTTTTTAAGGGTAAGGCAGTCATCCTTTTCCTTGACAAGAATTATTCCTCTCAGGTGTTTGAATCTCTGTTTGAACAGTCAGTAGCTTAGGATTAATTTTACTTTTAGCTTACTTTTTCTCATAAAAATAAAATAATTTTTAAAGGTTTTTAGACAAGTGTGAGAGTCATTGTTTTTAAAAGAAAATTGCCAGTGTGTGATTTTTGACCTAATTCTTTGCGATCTGCGATTTAGGCCATAATTGTTTTTCTTGGTTTTTTGCTTGTCGGTATTTTCCCTTTCTTGCCTTACTAGCATTTAAATAAAAAAAATCTCTTTTCATTTTCTTCTTTGGTTGAAGAGTGTGTTTATGCATCATTAGCTAGGTAAAAGTCTTCTATTTCATAAGTTTTTGCAGTTCACTTAGATCATAAGTAACTCATAGTTGAGTGAAATTCCTTTGAGTTTTCTATCCAAAATCTTAGAAAAAATTAAAAATATTTCTTTTGAAAAGTTGTTGAAATTTTGCATTCAGTAAAAGTTTTGTTTCCAACCTTTTTATTCATTTTTTGCTTTCGTCTTTTACACATCACCAGTTTCACCTTCATACCCCTTGATGTAAGACAAAACCATAAAAGTAACGCTAAATTTAAAATCTACTAGACTTTTATGTTTATAGGGTTCACAAACTAGTTCAGGACTAGGGCCTTGGATTAGGTTGGAGAGGAAACTCTCCAAGGCCATTTTAAATCAAACATTGGAGTCTGAGATAGGGAGTGTCTAATTCCAGTGTCTTGAAAGTTATCTGGGACCCCCCTCTAACAAAGGGGATAAACACGAGGTCGCGTGCGAAAAGGTAGTGGAGATAACCCCTCCAAAGCTGGACCAATCATAGTGGAGAACACATATAGAGGGCTTGTTTTGGGATTTCGTCGTTTGCATTTGCCACGGGGATTTGTGGGTCTCGAATCCATTCGAGGTCCTCAATTGTCTTCCGGAACATTTTCTCTTGATACCCTTGACATGTTTCGGGCTCGATACCTTGCTCATTGTGGTCTACCCGACTTTCGACTGTACCCATCTGGTGACTGTTTGCGCACTGGCAACCTAGTTGCCAATCTTTTTAGGGACATACACAGGTGACTGCGGGGGTATACCATGGTACCTAGTATAGACATCGGGCCATGATTTGCAGAGTATACCCGGAGGGTGCTTCTGTGTTCGAGTTTCACTTGCATTGGTAAGTTGCTCTAGTGTTGGTTGTTGTAACTGTTCTTCCAATTAATTTAGTGTTTGCTTGTCTTATCTCCTAGGGAATTTTTTTAATGTGTGTTACTTTTGAATGTTTAGACTACCTTAGAGTGTCTTGGATCTTCTCACACAGTGGAGGATCCCGAGCTCCACCGATCACGAAGGCTTCTTGGCCTGCCATCGGTTACACTGGAGCCACCCCCGCCACCATTAAGGAAAAAGCTAGACCAACAAGGGTCTTTTGAAGTGACCTGGTTACAAACCATTGTGCCCGAACAAACCCTGGAGGAATATACCATTTTGGACCTTGAAGCAACCGCTCTTGGCCTGGTTGAAACCCCAACCACTGATTTGTTGGCACCTTTCATTGTACCAATTCAATTTCATGAGCGCCAGACAGTGTCGCACACAGCAATGGAAACAAATGTTGTTACTCCTTTTAGGAATTCTTCAATTCCCACCATGGTTGTCACCATAAGAGAGCTATCATCTTCGAACCCATCATCGTCGGTCCGAGCCACCATGGTCTCGGCCGCAACTACTTCACACAGTGGTCCGAATCCGTCGTTGGTGGTGGCCACAACCCCTTTTACACCTAGTGCGACAGACCCTCTGTTCCCATATAGGATGCCTAGTTCAGGTACAAGTCATGTACTATCCTACTCCACTTTACAGATTTTGGGTCTGGGGGTAGGGAGCTTTAGCGCTCCTCTGTAGGGTCACATGGGGGGTACTCTTGTTCCCTTTAACGCTTTCCCTAATGGAGGAGGTCATATCCCTCCTTCGTCCCCTTCACTCGGTGACTCGCATCAGCCATCCACTGGGAAACTTACACACAATAGTTTATTTGGAGTGGGGAGTCAAGGACCACCTTCGCATAGTATGCCAGTAGGTTCGATACCATTTTCTTTGAATGGAATGTTTGGTAACAACACCTTCTCGTCTGCCACTTTCTCGACTGGGGGCAACCCCATTTTTGGACAATCGACTCCTGTGTAGGGTACTACTCCTACACAGGGGGAAAACCTAGCAGGACCCTGGAATTCAGGGCAGGGATCCATTCCCTCCTCTGAAATGCCGATCTGGGGTAATTCTTTCCATAATTAACGGAATCCCGGACAAGCTACTATGCCTATCCCCATAGGACCAACATGGGGTAATCCTTCCCAAAGTCCTTCAATTACAATGCATGCCCATCACTCCATTTTCTATTTGGGAAATTAGCCGATGATGTCTCCACAAATGAAAAATCCTTATGTTGGCCAGGGCCATGGTTTCTACCAAACTTCATGCCAGCAGCCAAAATTTTCCTGGAAACCTGGTGCCAGTCAAACTCCAGGACCCTTTTTCCTAGGTTATCACCAAAAACCCAAACTACCATTCCTGGCGACTTTACACTTGCCAGATTTGACAAGGTTGTTGAATGGCCTTATTTTTCACGATCCGCATTGGCCTCCTATGCCGACGAAGTTTCATTTGGACATTCCAAAGTTCAAAGCCAAGCCTAACGAAGATCCAAGTGATCATGTGACTACCTTCCATCTTTGGTGCTCATCTAACTCATTGAAAGATGACTCCGTACAGTTGCGATTATTTCAACGTACTCTCATAGGGAGTGCCGTGAAATGGTACATTGAGCTCGATCGCTCAAGATACTCTTATTTTGGTGAACTGGCGATGGCTTTCCTTAACCATTTCCAGTTACCTGTGAGATACGACGCTGGCACAGAGCTGCTTGCCAATTTTGAACAGACAACAACGGACCATATCTCTGATCACATCCGAGAATGGAGACACCAGAAGAGTTTAATCAAGGTACCAGTCCCACCAGCATTCTTGCTTGAGTGGTTCCTTAAGTCTTTGGTCCCACAGTTATCCAAAGATGTTGCGACGTCAGGAGTTTTCTCTGAAGAAGATGCCATCATGAGGGCTCAACAGTTTGAGCTCATCTATTCTCAGTTTGGTTTATTATACAACATCTTGCCAGATGCACCACGTTCAATACTGGATAAAACTAGACAAAGAGCTAGACCACATGCTGATGGAATTGTCAGTTCAGCAAAAACCAATCCCGCTGAGCAATTGACAAAGCATTTGCAACAGTTATCAATCCAACACACAGTGGCCAACCAAACTACTGCTTCGGCTACTCCCTCTACCAAAATGTCGGAGGTACACACAGTGCAGTCGACTAACCCAAAGGCCACCCAGCAGCCTGAAGGGAAGAAAAAACAATGAAAGAAGGGTAAGGAGGATAAAAAACCCAATGATAATGCTGGCGAGCACAACACTAAAAAACAAAAGGCGAGGTATCCTTGCAACTTGTGCATGGAAGACCACTTGACCCATATATGTCCTCGGTTTGCAGAGGCCCAAAAGTTTGTCACGCAGCAACAACAGGCAGTGTTTACTAATCCATTTCAACATGGGCAAAATCTAACTCAAGCCTTTGCAAGCACGGAAGGGGGCAACCAAGAAATCTGCCTGCCTCCGAAAAACCCTACATCCACGAATGTATATATGGTTAGGGGTTATGCTTTCATATCAACTAGAGTGCATGACTATAGTAAACCAAGTGCTTCTGAGAAGGGTAAAGAAGCTGATCTCCCATCTCTTCCTCTACAGATTGAGAAGACGTTGGGAGAAACAATGACATGCATTCCAAAGGGTGCATTTAAAAAAGCTTCTCATAACCCAAACGCAAGGGCCACCCAGAACTACTCTGTGGTGGAAGATTTATCACAAACCCCTTGTGTGATGTCTACTTTGGAGGTCCTCCAAAGCTGCCCTACTCAGAGGAAAGCCTTGTTATCCACTTTGGGCTCTACTGAAACTTGTAATCTGGGTACCATCATGTTAGATACAACTGACTTAAAACCTCATCTGCCTTACCACGTAACATTTCAGATAGTAGTGGCTTATCCCACAAAAATTTTTACACGGAATATCTTCCACACGGTGGTCGACGAGGGTGCCTCGACATGCGTTATGTCATTGGCATGTTGGAAGGCCATTGGCCGACCCGTTTTGTCTCCATCACCTACTCTCCTCATTGCTTTCAATGGTCGTTCGTTCCAACCACATGGAATCATTCCTTCTTTCCCTGTGCAGTTAGGAGGGAAGACCGTGTGTGTCGAAGTATAGGTAGTCGATGCTCCCCTCGACTATAACCTCTTGTTAGGATGGAGTTGGAATTATGCTATGCAAGTCGTGGTTGCTACAGTTTTTCGGGTCTTGTTGTTTCCACATGAGGGACAAATAGTGACCATCAATCAATTGTCTTTCTCCAGACCAGATTCAGCTTTGGGGGCATCCACGGTCCCGATGATTAATAATCCTCAACCCAGTGTCGTCAACGTAGAAGTTGGTTTGTGCCCACCCTTGATGGGTACCTTCGATTACCCACCTCTTCAAGGCGATATCAAATTTATATCCAATCACCATAAGGTTGAGATTTTTCAAGTTTCGTCATTCCGCACGACTTACTTCAAGGATCCATGGATTCTTCCTTCCCCATCAACCACGATGGATGAGACAGGGCACCCAGGCATGTCCATGCCCTTGTCTGCCACTGAAGTAGCGTGCTCGCTAGTCCAGCAAGCTTCATCTAACACTAATCCGACTCCTGCACAAGAGTTAGATCCACTTCTAGAGCCTATTTGGGCTCAGGGTTCTCTCGCTAACATCGATTAGTTAGACTTAGTATTACCTTCTGATGAAGCAGTAATCGAAGAAATGACTAGTCCGGACAAACCTTGGGAAGATCTTCATCACAGATCATATTTTCTCCCAAAGTTAATCTGAATCAAAGCAGGAGAATTCACCATGACGATGAAGGGAGATTAGTCATGTCCTATTAATCTCTTAGCTACACATGAAATTTATGCTGAGGGAAATATGGAAACTATCACTGAAACTATACCAATCAACATCTCCTGAAACCCCGACGTCATGGAGAACGTCTTCGTTGGAGTGGATTGCTCCCCTGAAGAGATTCAAATCTACATGGATCTTTTCAAAGAATTCCGCGACATTTTTTCCCGGTCTTATGAGGAAATGCCAGGTATCGATCCAAAAATAGTTGAACATGAAATCACAACGTATCCTGATGTGAAGCCTATTCGACAGAAGCTTTGTCTATTTAATCCTAAGAAAGCAGCAACCATCAAGATTGAGATTGAGAAATTGCTAAAGGTAGGTTTTATCTATCCTATCCATTTGACCCAATGGGTGTCAAATCCTATGCCGGTCAATAAAAAATAAGGCACGATTTGTGTATGTATTGACTTCCGTGATTTGAGCAAGGCATGTCCCAAAGATAATTTTCCAACACCATTCATTGACCATATCATTGATGAATGTGATGGTTGTGAATCCTTTTCTTTCATGGATGGTTTTTCAGGCTATAATCAAATCCAAATCAAACCCAAAGACCAACACAAAATGACATTTATTTGTCCTTGGGGTACATTCGCATATCGTAAGATGTCTTTTGGTCTTAAAAATGCTGGAGCCACATTCCAGCGGGCCATGTCTTTTTCTTTTCATGATCTCAAGCATATAGTCGAGGCCTATTTATATGATTTAGCATCACGATCTCGCAAGAGAATGGATCATCCCACACACCTTAGACTTATCTTTGAACGTTGTCGCTACTTTCGGATTCGCTTGAATCCAAACAAGTGCAGCTTCTGCGTAACGTCAAGACGTTTGTTAGGTTTCATCATATCAACAAAAAGGATCATGGTCAACCCTCTCAAGGTGGAGGCAATAATCTAGTTTCCCCCCCCACGCACAATCTTACAACTTCAGAGTCTACAAGGCAAGGAGAACTTTTTATGACGCTTTATCGCCAACTATGCTGAAATCACCAAGGGATTTATGTTCTTACTGAAGAAAGATGTTCCTTTTTACTGGGACGATGCCACTCAATGCTCTTTCGACACATTAAAACATGCCCTCACAACGACCCCTCTGCTACGACCACCTAACTATAACAAAGATTTATTATTATATTTGGCTGCCACAGAGTCAACCATTGGCATGGTTTTAGTTCAGAAAGATGATTTTTTCTCAGAATACATGATCTATTACCTGAGCCAAGGCCTCGTAGGACCGAAACTCAATTATTCTCATATTGAAAAACTTGCGTTGGCAGCAGTTCATGCTGTTCAACGGTTCCGTCATTATGTTCTATTTCGCAAGACCATCGTCATTGCTGTTGTGAATCCATTCCAGTACATGTTGACATGATGGGTAATAGGCCGAAAAATCAGTAGATGGATAGTCATCCTCTAGGAGTTTGACTTAGACTTTGTTTCAGCAAAGTCCAAAAAGTCATTATTCTTCGCCGAACTTATTTCAGAACTTCCGGTTGAGTCAGGTGACGTTGTGCCTGAAGAATCACCTATCCGGGGAGATATGTTTTTTATCACATCTTCAGATCCCTGGTATGGAGATATACTTATATATCTCCAGAATTTGTAGTGCCCCACTTCTGCTTCTCGTGATGAGCATCGACGTATACGCCATCAGGCTAAGAATTATCTCATACTCGATGATACGTTGTATAGGAGAGGTGTAGACTTCATCTTACATCGATGTCTCACACATGCGGAGGCAGTCATCATGCTCAATGATTGCCATACCAGAGCTTGTGGCGGTCATTTGTCTGGGTTGGCAACAACCCAAAATATTTTACGAGCAGGTTACTTCTGGCCGACACTTATGAAAGATTGTATTGAATCAGTCAAGAAGTGCCATCTGTGCCAAATATTCTCTCGGAAGATGAGGGCACATCCCGCTCCCATGTTTCCTATCATCACAGTTGGTCCCTTCACTAAGTGGGGGATTGATTACACTACTTGCAACCCCCCTTCGGCAAGGGGGCACCACTATATCATCATAGTTGTTGACTACTTCACTAAGTGGGTCGAAGCTATGCCAACGTTTAAAGATGATGGAGAGACTGCAGCTCTCTTTTTATTCAATCAGATCATAGCACGGTTAGGCTTCCTGAGAGAGATTGTTACTGACCATGGAAGTCACTTTCAGAACCAAATGATGACCGAATTAACATCAAAGCTTGGGTTACGGCAAGAGCATTCATCACCCTTCTACCCCCAAACCAATGGGCAGGTGGAAGCTGTAAATAAAACTCTTAATACTATTCTACAACGAACTATCAACTCAGCCAAGTCAAATTGGCATTTGATGTTATACTTGACATTATGGGCTTACCGAACATCTGTTAATACTGCAACCGGTTTCTCACCTTTTCAACTCGTTTATGGGCTGGAGGCAGTCTTTCCCATAGAATGTCAGATCCCATCTCTAAAATTGGTAGTACAATTATTAACAGATACTTCTCCACTTGAAGAATGGTTAGTACACCTTGAGCAGCTCAATGAGAAGCGTCATGATGCGGCCCTGGCCAACGAGGCTCACAAACATAAGGTCAAGTGTCAGTATGATAGGTCTGTTCTTCCTCGGATTTTCTTTGAAGGCGACCTTGTCTTGGTTTATGACCAAGATAAGGACCCCCTGGGGGCAGGAAAATTCAAACCCATGTGGTTCAAACCTTTCATCATAAAAGAGGTATTAAAAAAGGGTTCTTATCGTCTGGTTGATTTTGAAGGGAATGCTTTGGCGGAGCCTAGAAATGGGCTCTACCTCAAGAAGTATTACTTATAGGCAGGTCACTCTGGGTAACTTTTTGTAACATATGTATAGTCTTTGTACTATTACTTTTTAGTTTCTTTTAAGTATTATGGACATGTCATTGATGTTATATTTTTTCAATATGGAAGATATCAAGTGATTCCAAGGTGTTCGTTGGGTATGCAGACGACGCTAGTCGGCACACTCAGAGGCTTTCCTCCGCAACTTGGGTAATCGTTACACCTCAGGGCCAGTTGTTATCTTCCAGAGGGATATGCTCAGGTGACACCATGAATAATGTTGCCAAGTATAGTGCAGTTATTGAGTTTGTTCGTGATGCCTTGTCATTGGGTATCTCTCATCTCCGAGTCTATCTCGACGCTCAACTAGTTGTGTCTCAGCTAAACAGAATATACCAGGTTCATGATCCAACCTTACACCGACGATTCCTTAAGGTATGTCTCTTAGAACAAAACTTTGATTATATTACATATTTTCATGTTCCTAGGAGATTAAACCAAATTATAGATACTCTAGCTAACAAAATTTTAGATTGGCATCTTGCACACATATGAAAGAACATTGACATAAACATGTAAATACATTTTGGCACACGTGATCCATAAGACACAAAAGATAAAAAAAAAAAACCATATATAACATCATAAAGTAACCAAAGTACATAGATGGACGCAAGTGCCTCAAAAAATATATACAAGTAGTGCTCGTGGCACGTAAAAAGTCTAAACAGGTTCAAGGCCTATGGGCCCTGTTATAATAGTCCACAACATGGGCTAAATGCCTAAATAATCGGACCCACGTCCGAGGTACCCCCACTATATGAGGCTACATGGATGGTGGCAGGTCCTCTATCTCTACCATCGAGACTATGTGAGTGAGTGCAGTGAAGTTCCGCTCAACTCGTCTAAGTACCCTCTCAGCCTCCCCGGCTGGGAGGTTCCCTGCTACTATTGGTCCCTCGGCAGTGGTAGCTGCAGTTTCTGGCTGAGGACGACGCCTGGTCCGTGCATAATCGATAGGTTTCATGGGTCCCACATCTTCATGCAACAAACGCATATCCGTCAAATACTCCGGCATATAAAAAAAATGATATATATAAGAAAAACGACATAAAAATTACATATACAAAAAAAACAAAAAAAAAACTACAAGGGTGGAGACTTACCCATCTCCCCTCGCTCCTCACCAGAAGGCACAGGTATCTCATGATCTCTAGAAAAGTCTATCCTTGCATATGGGTAATCCTCGATCATAGGGATCTGCCGCGATAGCCATGCAAAAAAGTCATCGTAGAAGGACTCATTGGTCCTTCCACCACCCTGTCGCGGCAATAATACTGCCCATCTACATACTACAGGAAAAGAGGCCTGATTTCCTTGTACCACTTCCCGAGGACTAAAGCTCAGAACTCTCTCAAAGAAGAATGAACACAAAATCGTCCCGAACCTGAAGTTCCTCTGTGTCCGCTGTCGACAATCTGTCAATTGCCTCTTCATACACTCAAGTAGTGTGGTACTCTAGTCAAAAATATGTGCAGTCAAGCACTGGATAGCACAGTTCATCTGTGCATGAGATTCCTGATGCAAGGCCACTGAACCGGTAATCCACCCAATAAGAAATAATATCACTTGTAGTGATAGGTTAGTAATCTTAT